>ML112117.1:0-58005 GCA_003697995.1 Taxidea taxus jeffersonii
CCTCCTGGATTTTGATGCTTGTTCCCCTTGCTATATTAGGGAAATTCTCTACAATAATCCTCTCCAGTATACCTTCTGCTCCTATTTCTCTTTCTTCTTCTTCTGGAATCCCAATTATTCTAATGTTGTTTCGTCTTATGGCATCACTTATCTCTCGAATTCTCCCCTCGTGGTCCAGTAGTTGATTGTCTCTCTTTTGGTCTGCTTCATTATTCCCTGCCATTTGGTCTTCTATATCACTAATTCTGTCTTCTGCCTCATTTATCCTAGCAGTAAGAGCCTCCATTTTTGATTGCACCTCATTAATAGCTTTTGTTATTTCAACTTGATTAGACTTTAGTTCTTTTATTTCTCCAGAAAGGGTTTTTATTTCTCCTGACAGGGTTTCTCTAATATCTTCCATGCCTTTTTCGAGCCCGGCTAGAACCTTGAGAATCGTCATCCTGAATTCCAGATCTGACATATTACCAATGTCTGTATTGATTAGGTCCCTAGCCTTCGGTCCTGTCTCCTGCTCTTTTTTTTGTGGTGAGTTTTTCCGCCTTGTCATTTTGTCCAGATAAGAATCCGCTGTTCTCCTTGTTAAGTGAACTTGGTCTTGGCTGTATTTCTTTGATCTTCTGGGGGAGGGGCCTGTTGTAGTGATTCTCAGGTGTCTTTGCCCGAGGCGGAGTTGCTCCGCTCTTACCAGGGGCCGGGCTAAGTAATCCTCTCAGGTTTGCTTTCAGGAGCTTTTGTTCCCTGAACGCGCTTTCTGTAGAGTTCCGGAGGACGGGAATGACAATGGCGGCCTCCTAATCTCTGGTTCAGAGGAGCCGAGAGCTAGGGGCCCCAGTCTTCAGTGCGCCTTCAGAGAAAAGCGTTTAATCCCTCCAGTCTCCCTCGCCCACGTTTGCGCCGGAGAATGCGCACGCGCGTCCGCCCGCAGACATGCGCGCCCGCAGACACCGCAGGCCCGCAGACCCCGCGGGCCGCCGACACCGCAGGCCCGCCGACACTGCGCGCACCCGCAGACCGCGCGCGCCCGCATACCGCGCTCAGAGAAAATCGTGCGTAAGCAGTCCCATCTCACTGGCTTCTGGGAGTGTCCGAGTTCACCCAGCCTGTGACCAAGCGTCTCTGTGTCTGGCAGAGTCCCACCTGGAGTCTCCGGACCCCATAGATCCCTGAGCTCTCCCGGGTCGGAGTCTCCCCGGATCTTGTGGGGACCCCTCGCACAGAGCACGGGCCAGTGCCACAGAGCACCGGTCCGTGTCACAGACCACTAGGAAATCTCGGCTCTGTCTCTGCAGCCGACTTCCCCACTCTAATACCTGTGAGCTCTGCGACACTCAGACACCCCCGATCCTTCTGTGACCCCGCGGGACCTGAGTCCACGTTGTCCCCGTGAGGTCTTCACCCCAGTTTAGCCTCTGGAGTGATGTCCCTCCGTGGAGCCGACTTTTAAAAGTTCTGATTTTGTGCTCCGCCGCTTGCCTGGAGCCGGCCCCTCCCCCTGGGGTCTATCTTCCCGTTGCGTTGGATTCACTTCTCCGCTGGTCCTACCTTTCAGAAAGTGGTCGATTTTCTGTTCCTAGAATTGTTGTTTTTCTTCTCTTCGATCTCCTGTTGGATTTGTAGGTGTTCGGAATGGTTTGATAGGCTATATAGCTGATCTCCTGCTGGCTGATGTCGTCTCAGCCTCCTACTTCTCCGCCATCTTGACTCCTCCCCCTAATTTAATATTTTTTTTTTACTAACCTTTACTTTCTTTAAATAGCAAGAGAAAAATATCCCTCCCTTAATTCCACACTGTTTCTGTATATATTTTGGGGCATCTAATATGTGTCTATCTGGGTTGCAAATGATTAATGTATGTTTCTATAAATGTGTATAATATAGTCTCATGGATACACACATATATTATGAAATGTAATCATACTGCAGCCTAATAAACAATACTCCTCCAATACATTACTATGAATGACTGCTTAAGTCCAGTATAAAATATGCTTCACCTTGTTTTGAAAGTGCTGTTTTTGATATTTAGTTGGCCTTTTATTAGTGTTGAGTTTTTTCAAACTATCTATAGCCAATAATTTAAGCCTATTTTAATATTTTGTTTAAATTCCTAGAAGAATGTCAGTGAGTATACTTGTCTTTAATATATATTGTCAACTCCTTCTCACATTTAAGCAACTCCTTATAACATTTTTATATGTGATCATCCATTTCTCCATGTCCTAGATAACAAGCTTTTATTATTTAAAAATTATTAAGATAAAAAAATAAAAATCCAATAATCTAAGGGACAGAATTTGTAGCTTCAAATAAGTACACATAGGTGCGCCTGGGTAGCTCAGTGGGCTAAGGCCTCTGCCTTTGGCTCAGGTCATGATCCCAGGGTCCTGGGATCGAGCCCCGCATTGGGCTCTTTGCTCAGCGGGGGGCCTGCTTCCTTTTCTCTCTCTGCCTACTTGTGATTTCTGTCTGTCAAATAAATAAATAAAATCTTTAAAAAAAAAAAGAAAAACAAATAAGCATACATGGCATTTTGAACTATAGTTAATCAATTTGAACATTATATGTTCATTAGCTCTTTGTGTTTTTTTTCTCTCATAAATTATAGTTTAGACTCTTTTGCCTGTTTTCCTTGTAACTTGCTCCTGTTTTTGTTCTCTATAACATCTCTTAGTATTATTAAGGATATACATTAACAATTTATTCACCATAGTAATTATCTTATCAGTTTTTTTAAATTTTCCTGAAGCTTTAAGATAAGAAATATTTGTTCCAATGATTCAAATTTTAATAATACAATATGCTAAATAGAACCTTGAAAGTTTAAATAATTCATAACACCATACTTTATGCTATTAAAGTCTTTATTTTACGTAAAATAAACTTAATGTTCCAGTGAACATTCAAGATGCTGTCAATAATCTATGCACAGATATAATAGCCACCATATATTCTTTCCCAAGAATTCCCCTCATGCCTGTTTCTAGACAACTGTTACATCAGTCTCAGGACTTAGGCATTCATTGATCTAGTTTTTCTTACTATAGTTTGGTGAGTTTTGCCTTTTAAAGAGTTTTATGTACATGGGTTTATATAGCATCTACTTTTTGGTGCAAGACTTCCTTCACTTAGCATACTGTTTTTAAGACCTAAAAATACTAGATGCCTGTAATTTTTTTTTTAAATATTGCTGAATAGTATTCAATATTGGAGCTATAGCAACTTCATGTTTCCCCATTAGCATGCTAATGAGTGTCAGGTTGTTTCTTATATTGAGCTATTAGAATTTTATGGGTATTTTTTGTTGTTGTTAAAATAATTGTAAACAAATAGGAAAAAAACAACTTAAAGGAGTAGAGTTATTTCCAAATAACTGTTTTATTTTATATTAACTACAAGATAATAGCACTTAATTGTAATCCCTTGGTAAAATATGATTTTTAACAATATTAACAATTCTGCCTATAGAAGCTAACCATATTCACCAGAAGGCCTTTGTCCTATCCTGTGCCTCTATATCTTTGTCAACTTAAGATAAGTGAACAAGACATATAGCCAAAGCACTGTATTGCCATGTAAATACCAGGAACCCGGAAAACTTGGGGGAGAAAAAATTACCAGAATTGTATTTTTTGTTACCAATAAAAATATTCAGCTGTAATTAATGTATATATTAGATATATTATGATTAAAAATTGTATCTTCTTTAAATTCCAGGGAAGAAATCAAAGAAAATTTATAAATTAGAATCATATTACACTGAAAATGAGAACCCTAATCATTTGTACCTTAAATCATTTATATTACTAATATTTACTTATAATACTTATGTCACTATAAAATAAGTCAAAATGCTTTTGAGTTTGTATTGCAAACATTTTACTACCTTACCCCAATGGTCCCATATTTGTGAAGAACTAGTAGCTTCTTATTTTCATAGAACTTAGTACTGCATATCATTATCTTCCCAAATAAAACTATAATCTGTACTCTAAATTGCTCATAATTGTTTTAATGATATTGGCTTAAGATTATAGATAAGTATAATGTGTATAAAATATTAAATGTGGATATATATATAAAATTACATATATATAGTTAAGATTAAATACATGTTTAAGATTTTATATACACATATGCATATAAAAATAGGAAATGGACTTACATTTATTTGTCATATTTTTTCAAATGAATTTGTATGTTATAAAAATGCATGCATCTTTATGTGCATATACTGTATGAAATGCATATAAAATGCTAACTAACATCTTTTCTGTCATTTTTTAGTAAAGAACTAAACATTTGTAATTTATTTTAATTTTTTTAAAAGAGGGCATGCATATGTGTAAGTATAATTTTATGTGGATATTTTCCATGTAAAACTTGGAATAATGCAAGTGGTTGGAGCTTTTATAGTTTTTTTTTTTTTAAGGCGAAATATTTATGCGATCTGAAGAGAAACCAAAGTATGTTTTATTGTTTTTTTATAAAACCAGGTTATCCTTGACATTTGTCTCCTCTTGACCAAGTTTTCTACAGATGTCTTCCTGCCTCTAGGCTCCTGACCTCCCAGTCACCACAGGTGGCCTAACCACAGAAACCTCTCTCCTCTCTTTTCTTAGTGCATTTACTTAGAAAACGTGTAATTGCAAATTCATTTTCTACCTCTTTGAGAAAAAGTCTTTCTAAAGGACTCTTGCCAGTTTTATAATCCAAGACCATCTTTCTCAAGGACCTGGGATTCCCAGGTTTCAAAGAGACCTTTGAAAGGTAATCACCAAGAAACACAATGCCTCCACCTCCCAGTCTCTGTGGGCACATAGAGGCATAGCTTCAACTTTGATGGGTGCCTTACTCCAAGTTGTACAATTACCTCTTGTCATGAAGATACAAGAAAATGTATTCTTTCTTTGAGGAAGACCATTTAACCCAAAAGGTCTGGATTCCCCCACTGAAGCTTTTAAAATCTGTTCCACTCTTTACTTTGATGCAGTTCAGTTCTCTGCTCCCTATTGCAACAGTCTTGAATAAAGTCTTCCTTTTCTAAGGGCACTTAGGTGGCTCAGTGGGTTAAAGCCTCTGCCTTCAGCTCGGGTCATGATCTCAGGGTCCTGAGATCGAGCCCCACATCGGGCTCTCTGCTCAGCGAAGAGCCTGCTTCCCCCTTCTCTCTCTGCCTGCCTCTCTGCCTGCTTGTGATCTCTCTCTCTGTCAAATAAATAAAATAAAAAAAAAAGTCTTTAAAGTCTTCCTTATCTGTTTAATTTTGTACAGTGCAATTTTTGCTTTTCACTAGTAGCATTGGCTTTCATGTATATTATATCCAAATCTTCAGAATTTTGTAATTTTCTCCATATTCTTTCTACTTGAAACTCATTTTATTTTTCCACTTTCCCTTAGATTCTTCATGAAAGTTTTTCACTGGAATTCATTTCAACCATGTAAATGATGCTGTACCTTCAGTTGTGGCTGTATGGAAACAAAATACAACAGATTAAACAATCCCGTCATATAACTTTTTAAAAAATTTTTATTTATTTATTTATTTAATTTTTTGCATGTAGAATATTTATTTATTTGTTGGGTGCCTGGGTGGTTCAGTGGGTTAAGCCTCTGCCTTCAGGTCATGATCTCAGGGTCCTGGGATCGAGTGTTGCATCAGGCTCTCTGCTTGGCTGGGAGCCTGCTTCCTCCTCTCTCTCTGCCTGCCCCTCTGCCTACTTGTGATCTCTCTCTGTCAAATAAATAAATAAAATCTTAAAAAATTATTTTTTTTATTAACATATAATGTATTATTTACTTCAGGTCTATAGGTCTGTGAATCATCAGTCTTACAGAATTCACAGCACTCACCATAGCACATAAGCTCCATGATGTCTATAACCCAGTCAGCCTATCCCTACCCCTCCATACCCTCAGTTTGTTTCCTGAGATTAAGAGTCTCTTAAGGTTTGTCTCCCTCCTGATCTCATCTTGTTGCATTTTTTCCCTCTTCATCCCCACAAACTTCCTGCCCTGTCTCTCAAATTACTCATATCAGAGAGATAGTATGATAATTGTCTCTGATTGATTTATTTTGCTTAGTATAATACCCTCTAGTTCTATCCACATTGTTGTAAGTGGCAAGATTTTGTGGGATTTTTTGATGGCTGCCACATCTTCTTTATCTATTCATCTGTTGATGGACATTGTGGTCATTGCTGCTGTAAACATTCTGGTGCACGTGCCCCTTCAGATCACTACATTTTTATCTTTAGGATAAATACACAATAGTGCAATTGCTGGGTCATAGGGTAGCTCTATTTTCAACTTTTTGAGGAAGCTCCATGCTGTTTTCCAGAGTGGCTGCACCAGCTTGCATTCCCACCAACAGTGTAGGAGGGTTCCCCTTTCCCCACATCCTTGAGCAAAACCAAGCAGATTACTTAGGAAACGACAGAACTTTAAAATAATGAAGACATTTCCCAATGTTATGGATGTCATATTTAGTTTCATGTTTCATTATGACTGACTATAATAACAATTTACATTTAAAGAAAGAATTTTAAAAACAATGTTTAAAACACATATCATTTTTCCTTGAAAGTTGAAAGCTTTTTAACTGTAGCATCTCTCAAAATCCCCTACATTTCTTTCTTCTCACTATGGAAGCCAGGTGATTGATTTTGGGAGAATGAAGAGATGTCTGAGAAGAATTGAACTGTGAAATATCTCATTTCTTACCACTCTTCCTCATGTCACATTCTATAATCTCTTTTTTTGGCAACTTCAGACACTGTAGGAAGGCTGGATTGAATCACCATAGAATTAAGAATCACAGAAATAATATTATGTTGTTGTTTTTTTTATAATTACTGTGTTCTCATCTTTTTTATCTTGATAAACACTATAAAATTATGAGATGCTGTTTTCAGAAGTTTTAGTAAACATATTTGTGATTCTTTCATATAAACAATTTGCTAAAAAATAATCATACTTTTTTTGGAAATACATTGGAGGAATGTGTGTGGAATATAATATCTCTTAAAGAGAAAAATAACAGTTCCTAGAAAAAAATAAAGTTATGATTATGGCAAACCTATAAGTAATATAAATAATCACAAAAGTATGTCTACTTTGTAAAAAAATTATGAGGATTTTAGAGAAATGATAGAAATAAATATAACCTAAAAAGTTATATTTTCTAAAGACCTAAGGGTATTTAATAATTGCCTTAATTCAAAATATGTTTATATGCCAGAAAGAGAGATGTGGATGTCAAGGCTTGTGACTAAAAACCAACTGATATATGTTATCATGAAGAAACTGGAAGGTGACTTAGGAGCACAAAATTAAAATATATTTATACAAGTCTATTCATTGATATCTATCTATATATTTTCTTTTGGTAAAATTATCTTTTAAAAAAGTCTTTTAAAGTATTTAAAATTTAGTGTAGAGAGTTCTGTTTCTTGCTCTGACATATAAAAGATTGGAGGTCATCACTCTTATTGTTTCAACAATGAAAAAAACTAACAAACTGGAAATCAATGACTTTTCTTTGATCCTTCAGGTAATTGATGTCACAGAGTGAAACATCAATTCAATATGTAGAGAGACAGGCAAAACACAGACTCCCAACTGAAATTAGTTTATTTAAATCAATAGTACTTGTGAACCATAAACAGATAAAAATACTTAGATAAAAATTTTTATGGATTGCTGGAGGTTGAGTGTGGACTAGATTGAGAGTGAAAAATTCCTGGGCACCTAGTCTTTCTTTTACCTCTGGGAAACCCACCAGTTTCTCTAGGTTGAGATCCAAGAGTCTCAGGTTTCTGGCAGGGTGAAGGGTAAAGGAGCCATTTTGAAACATGTCCAGAAAAGAAATAAAGTTTTATAAATGCCACTACATAAGGAGCTCTTAGTTAAGAAAGCACAATGAAGGGACGCCTGGGTGGCTCAGTTGGTTAAGCGGCTGCCTTCGGCTCAGGTCATGATCCCAGCGTCCTGGGATGGAGTCCCACATCAGGCTCCTTGCTCGGCAGGGAGCCTGCTTCTCCCTCTGCCTCTGCCTACCACTCTGTCTGCCTGTGCTCGCTCTCTCTCAATCTCTCTCTGACAAAAAAAAAAAAAAAAAAAAAAAATTAAAAAAAAAAAGAAAGCACAATGAAAACAAGCTTTAGCCTTTATATTAATTGATAATGTAAATGTACATGAGAGCATTGTTTAAACAATAACAAACCCATTCCGAAAAATAATTTTTTTGCAATTTTGGGTAGTGGTAGATCAATTCACACAAAAGAGCGATAAAGCCAGTAAAAAAAAAAAAAAAAAAAAAAAAGGCCCAGTACTGCTTTTAAGTCAGAAGAGCTACTAGGTAGTTCAGAATATGCTTAAAAATAGCCAAACTTGATCAGTTCTTTAACTTCCCCAGGCTACTTCCATAGCCAAAATTTTGGCTTGATTCTCATTCCTTCTGTTTGTCAACTGTAGAGCAACTAACTTTTTCAGTCCTGAATTAATCCATTTCTGACTGAGTTTTGCTTGTATTTTTAAACAATTGTTATATGTTTTAAAAACAAAACCCCAGTGATTTATCTGATATATATTTTCCATTATACTGAATAATCTTCTTTATTGAAATAAGTAAAATTCGGGTAGGATATTCTTATCTTTTTATTATTATTGATTTTTTAGCAAATAGCTAATATCCACTGATTACATAAGATTGGGAGAGATCCTAAATATAATGTAATTACCTCAGTGACTGAATAAGTGAATTAATGCCAGCATCCACTGGGTCACAGAACACATTTTTTTCCTTCCCACATTCTTTACATATTATGTTTCTTGAGTCACCTATTACTGCTCTTTCTGACCCAGAAAGGCAGGGAAACAGGTTTGTATTGTATGTTAACAGTGGTTGGTGGCTATCAACACCTTTTCCAAACTATTTATTTATTTATTTATTTATTTATTTATTTAATTTGTTGCATAATAAATGCATTCATATAATAATTATATAAAATAGTAGACAGTGAAAAATATTCTTCCCACTTGTGTACTAACCCTGCTGTCTCCTCACAAAAGTAGATAAATATCTAAATTAAGGCAAAGTAAAATTTCTCTGAACATTTAAGGGACTATGCATTTAAGGATTTTCTTCACTAAATGAATATCTTTCTCTTTAGATAAACTGAGTTTTATACATAAAAAGATATAATAGCATGATAGTTTATACAATCATGTCAATTTTTTAACATCAGTGATTTCTTTGTTATTTGCATGTAATGATAATGGGATCTCCTAGTTCTTAAATCCTCGATCAGTGTTTCATTTATTTGGCTTAAGAACTTAAGGTGGTAATTTTTAGGAAACAATTGGTAAGTTAGGTGTACAAATAACTGCAAGTTTTCTAATGATGTTATAAAGACCAAGGAAGCTTGCCACTCTTAGAAATCAGGAAATACATATTGCAGGGTTGGTGACTTTAGAAAAGGAAACAAATATTTGACTACCAAATTACACAGTGTAGTACAGATGTGAACTGTTAATATTAAGGTACAAAATATTTCTGTTCTAAAACAAGTCAGTCTGTTTCGAGAGAGAAGCAACTGATCACGACTTGGAAAACACAGTTTTCATGGCTTTTAATAACATGAAAAAAATATTGCAAAATTAAATAATTTTGGACCAATGACAATATTATACAAGCATTGTTTTTTATGTTTATGGCACTATATGATGGGATGCAGTAGGCATGCTTTACAAAAGTTACTATTTAATTAATTATACTTACTATTGAGGGTTTTGTCTTTTGTTTCTTTTTTTACTTCAAATCTTCTACTTGAGATTTCAATTGATATGTGTCATGGGAGACTTCAAAACCAAAGTTTGATTCCTCAGGACTATTCAATCATACTTATAATGTGAGAGTAATCATAATTATAAAATAATAATATTTGTAAGGACCAGCAGCTTTCTTATTCTTTTAGAATCCTTACCGATGGTTTGAATTTAATGCATGTCAAAGTTTTGTTCTTCACTGGATTCCTAATAGTCAATTATTTTATGAAATGTACAAGTTGTCAGTCTCATTTCTAATTAGAAAATTTATTTACTTTCATTGATTTATTATATATCTCTCAATTTTTAACTGAGCATCTAATTCACTAATATATTGAAAATATACAGTGTTTTAAGTAAAATAAAACCCTGTGAAATTTCACAGTTTGAGGCAAAGGCTATTGTTTCTTATTAAATAAAATATTTTATCATCTGAAATCTGCTCCAGAGATCTAATTTAAGTGCATTTTAATAACTTTTGATAAATATTAAAATAGCTGGCAGATATTCTCACTTACTTACTGAATATTCATTTAATTAACAGACTTAGTAAATCCAATAAATTAATAAATTCAATTACATTTTAAAAACTTATTTTGTTCTTTTAATATACCACTACAAAATTAATTTTGCTCCTGAATTTGTTAATTATTTAAATTATTTAAATTTATCTTCCTTTCATACACAGGAAAATGCTTCTCTTCCTTTTTCTTTTATTTATTTTTTATAATCTCTAAAATTCCTTCTATGTGTGATATAATAGAAATAGACATTTCTTTAGATATTTCTCTATACAATTAACTATTACTAAAGGAGATCAGAACAAAAGGACACATTTTAAAGTTATAAATTTAATTTAAAAATGGTTTATAAGACCTTTTGAAAGTATGTTGAAACTATTCTATATGACTTTATTTAAATATCTAAAGGCTGATATTTCAATCCTGATATTTCCTTTCAACTCAGTTCTTCACATTTTTCTACATGGTTTTCTTCTCTGTTTTTAGGTGTTTAAAGGAAACTACTTCGATTTCAAAACACCCACCGTATTGGCCTTACTAATATCTGATAATAGATTAATTCAGCTTTTGAATAGACACATCTTCCTTTTTAGTTTTGATGCTTTGATGTTTTTCCAGATTGTTAACCCCACTCCCTTTGTCTCTTTATTTCCTATCTTTTATCTTTCATCCTTCACTAATAATTCCATCTGCTGCTCAGTGAACTTGTTCAGTCATAATCGTATCTTCTTTTCTTTCTTTATCTTTCTTCTTATAATTTCTTTTAAAATCTCATGTTCTCCTATAGTTATTTTCCCAAGTCTAACAGCCATAAACATTTAAACAAAATCCTTATATAATGCTTTTCAGTAATGTCTTTAGCTAACCTGTCATCCAAACACATAAACTAAGTATTTTATAAAAGATGGATGGTCAGTGTTCTACTTCCACTTCTTCATGAGCCTTGATATTTTTGGCTTTATCTTGCATAAAGCTGTTTAATGGAACATATATAATGCTGTTGTTCTAAGTAAATATTGCTGTGTAATATAACCACATTTCATTTGCTTAAAACAACAACAGTCACTTATTTCACTTGTGTATCTGCAGTGTAGGCAGGGCTTACAGGCTCATCTTTTTTTGATGCAGCCACAGCTGGAGTAACTCCACAAGGGCTGGAGAATCTATTTCCAAACAGCTCATTCATGTGGCTCACAAACTGGTGCTGGTTGTTGGGTAGGAGCTCAGCTGGAATTGTGAGTCCCCAGTACCATCCATGACTTCTTTGAATGGCCAGGGCTCTCTGAAAACATGGTGGTAACTGGGTTTCAAGGATGAATGCCCCAAGGAAACAGGCAGTTGTACTACTTTTGTTGACATTACCTTACTTTAAGAGTAGTCATATTTCCCCCCAGATAGTAGATCATAAAACAGATCCCATCTCTCTGTGGGAGAAGAATAAACATCAAATTGTTAACAAGAGGATGGGGGATTGGAGAATGCATTGATGTCATCATAACAAATAGGACTTACCACAGATGTCTCAGTGTGGGAAAAGCTGACCTTGTCTTTTTTCCTAATTCTGGGCCATCCCCAAATATCTGTGTATACTTAGTTTTATGCTGAGATTTAATATGAATTTGAAACCAGAATATGGGAAATCAAATCCTGGCCCATAAGATAATGGAGATTATCAGATATGATGTCTTTTTACTCCTCCTGCCCAAATCTCTTCCCTAAGGAACTGTAAATAGTTTTTTCATCCACACTCTTGTTTACCTCCTTTATTTCTTTCCTAAAGACATTTCCTCTCAACGGGGAATTGGCCTCATTAGTTACTCCTTTTTTTTTTCCCCTTCTTGCATCTTCAATCTCTCTTTCTCTTTGCTTACAATTCCTCTTAACCTAAAAACATGTGTAAATTTCCTACGTACAAAATTGCAAACAAAATACATCATTTGATCCTGGCCTTTCTATAACTAACCTATAATTTCTGTACTTTTTCTTCCATGTTCTTAAAAAAAGTACAGCACAGGGGTGCCTGGGTGGCTCAGTGGTTAAGCCTCTGCCTTCAGCTCAGGTCATGGTCTCAGGGTCCTGGGATCGAGCCCCACGTTGGGCTCTCTGTTCGGCGGGGAGCCTGCTTCTCCGTCTGTCCCTCTCTCTGCCTGCCTCTCTGCCTACTTGTGATCTCTGTCTGTCAAGTAAATGAATAAAACCTTAAAAAAAAAAAAAAAGTACAGCACAATCTCTGTCTTAATTTTCTCTTCCATTTGCTCTCTATCGCAATCCACTGGATTCTGATGTTGCCTTTCTCACTCTATGGAAATAATTCTAGCTACTATCTGCAAATATCCTGTTGTCAAAGCCAATTGATTTTAGGCTCTTACTTACTGAGGTTTTTCTGTTCCATTTGAGCTGCAGAGTTTATTACTTACCTCTTTAAATTCTCTCTTCCATTACATTCCTTGATACCACACTTGTGTGATTCTTCTCATTTTCTCATCCATTCTTTCATGGCCATTTTTATGTGTCCCCTTCTCTTCCTATTCCTTTAAATTTGTGCTTGCCTCAAGATTATATTGTCATCCATTTCCCTATTCATTGATTTCTTTAAAATATTAAGCTATTGAGGCATTCTAGGGCTATGTGAAGTGCTGTAATTAGAATGGTAAACATGATATTAAACTCTCTCCTGTCAAATGCCAACAGGATTTTATACACCAGGCACCTAAATAACCACTTAAAAATCTAGAGCTGTGTGGTAAGTGCTATTTTGGAGGAAGGAAATAATTCTATATAAACATATGCAGGGACATCCACTGTCATTTTCCACTTTACCTAGTTTCATTAACTCTGTAATGTTGCCAGCTTTCTCCTGCAAACTCCTAGCCTCTTCTCTTACATCATCCTTTAATTTAAGATTGCATAAAAAATTATTTTTCTAGCATTCTCAAGGACAAGGTAAACTCAGTATATTCAGCATGAAACAACATCATTTGTTACTCTATTGTCTTGCACTCCCCAGCTGTGTCAGTGATTTGTCCTTCCATCCATAACTCCTCCCAGTCCCTTTCCACTCTGAATCACAAAGTCCTTTTGTCTTTACTTCCTAACTGATGGGTGATTCTGCTTCTTACTCTCATCTCTATTACCTTCCACAGTCATTTTTCAGGCACTTATCACTTGAGGATCCTTAAACTAACTTAAAACATGCTTTCTTTGTTTGTATATTGACCCAGTGAAATCCATCCTCTAATGTCCTCTAGGCAATTTCTTCATAGGATATTCATATTAAGTCATTATTCCCTTTAAAAGTTTTAATATCTTTCCATCATATTGAGATCAAATCATAAGCTCCTTAACCAGATAATCCATGGCTATTGCCCATTTGTCCATCAATTCCGTAGGCTCTATGTTTAAACACATTTCACTGATTTTATGTTCCTGCAAACAATTACATTTAACAATCTGGATGTCTTTGTTCATGCATCCTAATGCTACTAGAAAATATCCTTTCTTTTTCTCTCTTTAACTAGATTCCACACTCTATTATGTTTTGTTTTACTGTTTAAGCAAAGCTTTGCCTTTTTCCTCTATGCACACATATAAACCCAGTTCAGAATTTTTCCTCAGAAGTGCTTCTATATTCCTAAAATAATCTATACAATTTGATTATATATTTTTGAGTAGAGAGAACTATATGGAGTTGCATAGAAGATAGTGTGTATATCTAGATAGTTAGATAGAGAGATAGAAAATAGATAAAAAGGGAAAGAAGCTGGGATTAAATAATATATATCCTATACGATATATGAGAGGTTGAGTATACTAAAAGACAATTTCCAGAGCACATAAGACAATAGAACTCTGACTCACAGTGTCTTGAGGAACATCTTAAGAAGTCAACCAGAAACTCTGTAACTGAAGAAATCAGTCCAGGAGCCAAACACAATGTCTACATTAATCTATATCTAATCTATAGTTAAAGCCTCTGCCTTCAGCTCAGGTCATGATCCCAGGGTCCTGGGATGGAGCCCCACATCTGGCTCTCTGCTCAGCAGGGAGCCTGCTTCCCCCTCACTCTCTGCCTACTTGTACTCTCTCTCTCTGTGTCAAATAAATAATAAAATTTAAAAAAAGAAAAATAAACAGTTACCATTATTTACTAATCAGATGTTTAATTATTCTAAATTTTAATCCAGCAAACTTTATAAGGTGATGAGCCAATTGCTTTCTACCTAATGTAAATCCAAATGTGTAACTCAGCAAATTCATGACCTTGATTTGGACATCATGTTGTAAGTAACTCCTTTTATCCTGAATTTCCATGTACCCCTATTGCATACTACTTTCTTTGTGGTCAGTCTTAGTCTTGTGTTTGTCAGACTAAAACCTCATACTCTTTAAGAATAATAATCTGAGAGTTATATGTATACAAAGACACTAATTCTACAAATTGCACAGGCTGGAAATTCAATTTCAGATATAAGCTTCAAAAGAGGATCACATTAATTATTTAGGCACTCTTCTTTAGGTCCTGAAACAGACAAAATAGAATGGTCTGTACATAGCTTTAAGGAAAAAGCTACTTGGTTTTCTAATGTTGATCCTCAGAAGTTTTGGGATTTATTCTCTTGGTCTAGATAGGACAATTAGAGTTCCATGTTTCAAAGCATCTTAACAGGATTATTACTTGTTTTGTTTTTATCATAATTGTTATGATGCCAGTGAGTTGCATTTTTTTTTTTTGAGAGTCTAAGTGCAGTTGTGTGTGATAGGACACCAATGGAAAATGGCCAGACTTTACATGATAAAAGTCCTCTGACCTATAATCCCTCTAGCAACTAGTCCAGGAAGCCAAACCACAACTTCTACAGAAATTACATAAGAATAGTCAGGGCTTGATCATTGACTGCTGGTTTCCCTATTTTTTGCCCCACTTCTAACTCAGAGTCAATCTGTAAGAAATAAATATGCTTGTAACTCACTATAAAGCTTTCCCACTCCTCTGCTTCCCTTTGACTCTCTTTAAAATGCAGTGATTGTGGCTCACTCCCTTGCTCTAATAAGATCTTAATAAATGGCCTCAGTTCTCTCTTGGAGATACACACACACACACACACACACACACGTGCGTGCATGCATATATGCACATATTTATATAAAGTCATACATAATGTATAATATATCTGTTTTATTTATGTATATATGTGCGACCATATATATACATATAATAAAAATATATAATAAAGACTGCAATAAGCAAAGAATTCTTAAGAAAGAAGAACAAAGCAGGAGACATTACACTTCCTGATTTCAAGCTATAGTAAAAAGCTATCATCATCAAAACAATATGGTACTCTCATAAAAGCAGACAAGTAGACCAGTGGAACAGAGCTGGAGCCCAGAAATATACTGAAGCCTATACAGTCAACTAATACTTGACAAGCAAGCCAAGAATACTCAGTGGAGAAAAGGCAGTCTCTTTCATAAATGATGCTAGGATAATTAGATCTTCATGGGTGAAAGAATGCAATTGCACCACTCACAAAAATTAACATGAAATGGATTAAAGACTAAGAGATGAAACAATAAAACTCCCAGAAGAAAATATAAGAATACAACTCCTTAACATGGATATTGGCCATAAATTTTTTAATATGACACTTAATGCACAAGGTACAAAATAAAAAATAAGTGAGGCTACATCAAACTAAAAAACTTTTGCTTAGCAAAAGGAACAATAAACAAAGGGAAAAGACAGCCTATGTATGAAATGGGAAAAAATGTTTGAAAGACATATATATGATAAAGTATTAAGATCAAAATTATGTAAAATAAACTTATAGCAATAGCAAGAATACCCCCAAATAACCCAGCTTAAAAATGGGCAAAAGATCTGAATAGACTTTTCTCCAAAAAATACATACAAGAGGCCAAAAGGTAAATGCAAAGATGCTCAATGTCACTAGTCATTAGGGAAACTCAAATTAAAATCACAGTGAGCTAACATCGCATGGCTGTTAGAATAGCAATCATCAAAAAGACAAGAGCTAACAAATGCTGGCATGGATGTGGAGAAAAGGGAATCCTTGTTCATTGTTGGTGGGAATTGGTGCAGCCACTACAGGAAGTAGCATAGAGGGGGCATCTGGGTGGCTCAGTTCATTAAGCCTCTGCTCTTGACTCAGGCGGTGATTCCGGAGCCCCTGGATTGAGCCGCACATTAAGCCCTCACCCAGCCCCATACAGGGGCGCCTTATCCAGTGAGGAGTCTGCTTTTCCCTCTCCCTTTGCTCTTTCCCCACCCCACTCATGCTCTTTCTCTGGCTCACTCTCACTCTTTCTCAAATAAATGAATTGAATTAAAAAAAAAAAAAAGAAAAGAAAAGAAAGGAAGGAAGAAAGAAGAAAGAAAGAAAGGAAGAAAATAAAAGAAGAAAAGTAAAGAAAAGAAAGGAAAAGACAAGACAAGACAAGACCGTAGATAGTCCTCAAAAAATTAAAAATAGAACTGCCATAAGATCCAGCGAATTCACTTCTGGGAATACATCCAAAAGAAATGAAAACAGCACTAACTCAAAAATACATCTGCACCCCCTGTTCATAGCAGTATTATACCAAAGAGCAAAGACATAGAAACAACTTATGTGGCTGTCAATGGATGAGTAGATAAAGAAATTTTGGCATATATATATATAGCTAACACTACTGTGTGGTATTTAAGAAAGTTCTTAGGAGAGTATATGCTAAGAGTTCTCATCACAAGGAAAACTGTTTTTCTTTTTTTCTTTTTTTCCCTGTATCTATGTGAGAAAATGGATGTTAACAGAATCCATTTTGGTGATCATTTTGCAGTATATATAAATCAAACCACCATGCTGTATGCCTTAAACTTATATAGTGATAAGCAATCATTTCTTACAAAACTAGAAAAAAAATGTATCTACATTTACTTAACTGTCTATCTCCCTAAATCCAAAGTTTAGTCTCAGGCATTTATTTGGGACATATATATTCTTGAAAGAATAAATCAATAAATGCATAAATGAGTGAATAAATGAATGGCTTTGGTAATGAATCTCTATAGCTTCAGTTTTCCTATTATTTACTAGATATTTTGGCTACACTATATTTATTTTAAAATTTTGTTTTTTACAAAGGGTATGTGCTTGAAATTGTACTATTTACTATTATGTTTTAAGTGTATTGCATCTCCTACATTTTTTCCCATTATTAATGCCAGTGTGTACCTCTGGGCTTTCATTACTTTCTTGACTGTATTCACTTTTCTTATAACTATCTCCAACTTACTCAGCATTTTATTATTAGACTTGCTTCTAAAAAGTTGGGTTTAATAAAATAATTCTAAGAAGAAAAAAAAATCAAACCACGTGGACTAAAATAACAAAATACAGGCATCTTAGACTTTTTGAGGTCATATTTTGGCATGAAGCTGCATTCTAGGCAGTAAGTGTAGGTGACCCATTAATAAATAAGATGCATCCTGTTCAAAAATAATGTTAAATAAAAGTGAACAGACAACAATGAGAGCAGAAAGGGAGATGAACACAGGTAAAGAAAAGAATGTGGGACAGGAATATTGAAGGGAAGATATGCTACAGTAGAATCTTGAAGAATAAGTAAAATTAGTAGGTAGAGATTGATGATGACATTTTCCTAAGCAAGTCCATAGAATCAAAAGGTATAGGCCAGTGAAAGTGAATTCAGATATTTGTCAAGTAAAATTGTGATAGGTGCCAGAGATGTTGTTTGAATGCTATCTGCCTAAAAAATAGAAATCTTTCCTTACTCTTAAATGGCAAAGTCATTCTCTCTCTCTTGCTCTCTTCTAAAACCATTAATTCCACACCCTTTATGTTTTAGGTTTTAAACACATCTTTACCTAATTTAAGGAATGGTGTAAGATAAATATCAAGGTTCATTTTTTCCTCTAGATATTTGACATTCTATCACTATTTGTTGAAAAGATTTTACTTTACCTATTAAATGCTTTAGCTTCATAGTCAAAACTCAATGGCCCTTATCTATGAAGAATTATATTTGAGGCTTCTGTGTTTTTCATTTTTTTCCACTGACCTGTATGTCTATTTCTATGCCAGTACACAATGTTTTGATTATTGTAGCTCTGTAGAATATCTTAAAATAAGCTAATAGAAGTTCTCCAGTCTTGTACAACATTTAAAATATTATTTTTGCTATCTTAGGCTATTTGTATATATATTTTAAGTTGAGTATTTCAATTTCCCCAAGGAGTTTATAAAGATTTCAATCAGATTGGCATTAAATTTATAGAAAATTTTAGGAACAAGGCATGTTAATATTTCTTGTCATCAATTAACATTATATATCTATTCATTTATTTGTTTTTATTCTTTTTTTTGTTATTTCTCTCAAGTGTTGTGTTCTGTGTAGAAGTCTTGCTTGTCTTTATTAAATTAACCACTAAGTACCTTATAGTTTTTGATAGCATTGTAAACTATATATATATATATATATATAGTTTAAATTTTATTTAATTATTTGACAGACAAAGATCACAAGTAGGCAGAGAGGCAAGCAGAGAAAGGGGAGGAAGCAGACTCCCTGCTGAGCAGAGAGCCCGATGCTGGGCTCCATCCCAGGACTGTGGGATCATGACCTGAGCCGAAAGCAGAGGCCTTAACCCACTGAGCCACCCAGGTGCCCCATGTAAACAATATTTTTAAATTACAGTTTTAGTTGCTCAATGGCAGCAGATATAAACAATTCAATTTTATATGATGAATTTGTATTCTGTAATTGCTAAGTTAGCATATTTATTCTAATAAAAAATGATTTAGGATTTAGGAAATTCTACATGTAATCATATTGAGAGCAAATAAATAACATATTTGTTTCTTTCTTTCCAAACTGGGTACTCTGTATTAAATTTTCTTGATTTTTTGTACCATATATGACCTCCAATTGCACATTGAATACTAGTATTAGGTATAGCCATCATTATTCTTTCTCCAATCATGAAAGAAAATACTCTCATCTCTCACTATTAAGTACGATGTTGCTTTTTTGATAAGTGCCTATGTTAATTTGAAACTCCTGAGAAGCAAAAGTCAAGCATAATTAAATGGGTAAGAGATTTAGTGAGAAAGATATCTGTAAGTGGTATATCCTTGAATCTTCATAGGGTTTGCTTTCTACTCTCTAAAGTGCATATTTTATGCCAATGCTTCTCATATAGTAGCCATCATTTGTCTGTCTTGCCTGACCAGAATGATAACATCAATGTAATTAACTAATCTAATGTTCTGTGAAATGCACAGACAAAAATATCTTTTGACTGTACTGTGACAAAGGGTTGGAAAATAAACATGTCCATGAGTATTCTTATCTGTTCCATGCAAGTATGAACTGCTTCCTATACCTTTTCTTGATCGTTACAGAAAATAATGCTTTTGCTAAACCAGTGTCTGTGTATCATACACTTAAAACTTTGCTAATCATCTCTAGCAATGGTACCATATTCAGTACAGAAATTGTAATTGAGGCTACCACTGGTTGAGCTGGTGGTGCCTTTCAGAATTACCTAGAATCCATCCATTACTGCAGAGCCAAACTGGAGAATTAAACAAAGATATAAGACCATCATGTCTGTATCCTTTAGTTTTATGAAGATGATACTAATCACACTTCCATCCCAGGAAGCATTATTTTTTATTTAATACCTTGGCCAGGACAGGAAGCAACTTCACAGTTTTCCACTTACCTTTTGTACTATGTACTCTGTAACTCTAGCACCAAGGACCCAGGGTTGGAATTAATCCAACTTCCAAAGATGTCAACCCCAGTTATGGTTTCAAAGTGTGTAGAAAGACTATTGAGTGGATCCATGGACCCAAAGAAAGCACAGTAAACCAGGACTCCATTTATTCCAGACTCCTGTAATTCTCCATTCTAGCAAAAGTTTAGTGCTGTGGGTCAATATCAACTCAAAATTTTTTCAACCATTTTCTAATGTCTGCATACATATTTTCTTCAGTATACAGTATCCTGCATAAATTATCATAGATCTCACTAGGATAGATTTAGGAAATCATCATGTTTTATACTTGCTATGAAGGTGTTGATCTTTTTCCTAGGACCTCGCCATTTATTCAGTTAATAAATTCTGGTTTTTAAAAATGCCTTAAGTCCAGGACCAGAGAAGGGAGTTTGTCTGTTTTAGGAATAGCCTATTTTAGCCCCCTACTCCTTCATTAATGTCTTCTTTTGAATGTAGATATTAATAAGAATTTATAGTTTGACCCTATAGACACAATGCTCTGTTAATCATTTCCATAATTCTCTGTGTGTCATGGATCTCAGCCTCCAACCTTGACAGCCATCATGTTGATTACAGGACCTGAACTTATGGCATTTATGCACTGACTCCCATTACCTTGCGGTTCCGTTATTCCCATTACTATAATGGGTGAAGCTCAGTCCTGACCTTCATGGACAGTCATCATTATCTTCATGATGATATTCCTCTTTGTAGATGTTCCTAATTGTCTTGATGATTGCTACTAACTCTGGTCCCTTCTGGAGGGCATAATTATGGAGTCTTCTGGGCTCATATATAATGAGCTTATATATAATGATATGCCCATTTCTTACTTATTTCAATACCATCTGCCAGGCATTTTCACTTTATTTACCATGGACCCTTATTTTCTTTAGAATTCTAAGGGTCATGTTAGCAGCACATCCATTTTCTACATCCATCGTGGATCATGCCAGAGTGTTCAAGCCCATGTCCCAAGAAAGCATCCCTCCAGTCAATACATCCTTGATTATCTAGTCTTATGTTCCATATCATTTAGTCTTGAACTTTTAAAATTTTAAGAAAGAGCAAACATGTATGTTAAGGTTCTTGGGGGTTGCAAACACTTTCATACTCATTAAGTTAAGAATATCAAAAGCTGGGTTACACTGAAATTTACTCCTTGTTTTGACATGGAAACTAGAAAAAAAGGTGAGAGCCCCCTCCATGTGAATACTTTTTACTTTCAAGGAGCACAGGGGAAGGATAGCTTTCCTAGTTTCCTCTTATGCTGGGGAAGTGCTAGCTCATACTTCAAAATCTTAGGCCTCCTATGAAAGCCCTGAGGATTCATACATTCCAAATATTCCTTAGGAATATCTTTACATATTTCTTAGGAATATGTATCCTTACATATCCTTAGGAATCCTTAGGAATATCCTTACATATTCCTTAGGAATTCCTTAGTAATATCACATCACAATTCAGGGGCCCAACTTTTTCCACTAGGAGTCATAAAATAGTATCACAAACCTGCCTTGACTGAACAATTACATGTCTTTGAAATTCAAAGATCCTGTCAGATCTTTAGTTCACCCTTTAGCTGCATCCTCTTTACCACTGAAAGGGAGAAAGTCTTTCTTATAAGCTATAAAAGAAATTCTCTAGCTTGCACTTAGATTTTAACTACTTATTAACTATCCTCAGTTTCACTTTATCCCTCTGCAGGCCATTGATCAACATAGGAACAGCAAGCCAACTTCACTGTCGTTGTAGGGACTCCCCATATATCTCAAATATCTGAACCTCTATATTAGTAAACATGTTCCCTTCTACCAGAACATTTCCTCAAGTCACTGCTGGTGAACTCTTCAGTAAGTGGTCTTCATTTTTTTCCAGCATCTATTGATGCATCTACTGATGCATTCAGATCCTCTACTAGTTAATGAGTAACAAGCCCTTAAACCCTTTCAAAGGTCTGGTTTTTTAAACCCTCCTGGTACCCCCATGTATGTTTGGGTTCTCAGGGATGAAATGCTAATATGGGATTAGTTGTGCAAGATATTTTCTTCAGAAAATGCTTATGAATGACAAAGAAGGATAGTATAAGAGTGAGCAGGGAGGAATTCCAGACTGTAATGATGTGGATCTAACATCTATGAATAAAAGGGAAAGAATGAAGGAAAGAAAAGAAAGAACATCAAACTGAAGTGAGGTCTGAGAAAGTTTTGGCCAGGTCAATGGAGACTCCTTGTCCATTAGTGGAATGCAACACTGCTCAGGAGAGATCAAGTTCCCATTTCACTGTCATTAGCTGGAACATCCTAAAGAAATAATCTTCACTACTCTCCTTTTGCATTTTGTCTCTCCATGCTTACGTTTGGATACTGCCCTTATATACAAGTTCAGTGCAATGGTGGAGCTTATTACTTTGCTGTCTTTCTTTTAAGGATCATGGCCTTGTGGTCGTTCTTTTCCAATGCCAGAAAACAATTGTTTCATGTACTGTTCCCTGTTTCCTAATTGCTAACAGTGACAGAGTGAGTCCAACACACATTCTTCCATCACAAATGAACAAGAATTTTATTCAAAAAATGGCAGCACTATTTTAATGGGTGCTTCAACATACATAGTGATAAACACATCTAATTGTAAGGGGAAAATTACACCTTTAAAATCTAACTAAATGAGTTTCCAAAGAGCAAATGAGGTTTCTATGCATTGACTGTTTATGTCCTTCCAAAATTCATATGTTAAAAGCTTAATGCAATGTTATTTGAAGGTAGGGCCCTTGGAAGGTGATTAAGTTATGAGGGTGAAACCTTCATGAATGGGATTAGTGTCCTTCTGGAAGAGATCCCAGAGAGCTCCCTCATGCCATTCTGTAAAGACACAGCAAGATGGTTGCCTATCACTCAGAAAGAAGACCCATACCAGACACTAAATCTACCAGCTCCTTGAGGTTGGACTTCCCAAACTCCAGAAGTGTGAAAAATAAGTGTTTCCTGTTTAGCCACTCAGTTTATGGTATTTCTGTTATACAGCCCTAGTAGCCTGACAAAGGTAATTTTCATATGTGATTTATGTAACCATTCAGTTGGATGGCAGTAAATGTAATTGTTAACCTTCAGACTGCAGAAGCTTTGAAAAAAATGATCATCCCCCACATTTCTGTATTTTAGAGCTTATTGGTATCTGAGACACAGGTGTTTGACAGTATTGGTACAATAAATAAATAGATGAAAATAAATTTTATATATATATATAAAATAAATCATATATATGTATATATACATATATATATAATTTATATATATATACATATATTTGAATATATATATACATATATATATTCAAAGGAATCACTCAAACTGTTGGGGTTGTCACATCTCTTAAAATCCAAGTTTTTTTTTAAGTTTTTTTTTAAGATTTATTTATTTATTTGAGAGACAGTAAGAGAGAGCATGAGAGGCTAGAAGGTCAGAGGGAGAAGCAGACTCCCCGTGGAGCTGGGAGCCCGATGCGGGACTCGATCCCGGGACTCCGGGATCATGACCCGAGCAGAAGGCAGCTGCTTAACCAACTGAGCCACCCAGGCGCCCCCAAGATTTTATTTTAAAAATAAAATTCACATTTCATATATTCTGCAATCACTAATCCTTAAGGATATTATGATAACACATCATTATACAATATCATAAGTAGAGAGGTGGAGATGCTATCTCAATCTCAACTCTTCCAGATCTGATTTTTATAAGGAAGCAGACAATACTGAAGCTTTAAGGAAGACTTTCTGTGAGTCATTATAGTTAGTGGAGAAAATAGAAATATATATATATTAGAATTTTTTACATTACCTTGCTTCACATCTGTCTAAGATCAGTTTGTTTACTCTTCTATCTAGAAAATATTTTTTTAATATTTTCACAAATATCCCAAAATTTCATTTTTGTTTTTGTTTCCCTTGCCTTTAGAGATGTGTCCCTTTTTCTTTTTTTTTTCAAGATTTTATATATTTATTAGACAGAAAGAGAGAGAGCCAGAAAGTACAAGCATGGGGAGCAGAAGGAAAAGCAGGAGCCCGATGTAGGGCTCAATTCCAGGATCCTGGGATCATGACCTGAGCTGAAGGCAGACACTTAATGGACTGAGCTACCCCACCCCTAGAGATGTGTCTTGAAAGAAGTTGTGTCTTGAAAGAAGTTGCTGTGGGCAATGTTGAAGAGGTTACTGCCTATGTTCTCCTCTAGGATTTTGATGGACTCCTGTCTCACATCGAGTCTTTCCTCCATTTTGAGTTTATCTTTGTGTATGGTGTAAGGGAATTGTCCAGTTTCATTCTTCTGCATGTGACCGTCCATTTTTCCCAGCACCATTTATTGAAAAGACTGTCGTTTTTCCACTGAATGGTCTTTCATGCTTTGTCAAAGACTAGTTGACAGTAGATTTTAGGGTATATTTCGGGGGTCTCTATTCTGTTCCATTGATCTACAGGTCTCTTTTTTGCCAATATCATCCTGTCTTGATGATCACAGCTTTATAATATGGCTTGAAGCCAGACATTGTGATGTCCCCAGCTTTGGTTTTCTTTTTCAACATTCCTCTGGCAATTCGGTGTCTTCTCTGGTCCCATACAAATTTTAGGATTGTTTGTTCCAGGTCTGTGAAAAATGTCACTGGTATTTTGATAGGGATTTCATTGAAAGTGTTGATTGTTCTGGGTAGCATAGACATTTTAAAAATGTTTATTCTTCCAATCCATGATCATGGAATGCTTTTCCATCTCTTTGTGTCTTCCTTCATTTCTTTCTTAAATGTTCTGTAGTTTCTAGAGTATAGATCATGTACCTCTTTGATTAGGCTTACTCCTAGGTATCTTATGGTTTTTGGTACTGTTTTAAATGGAATTGATTCCTTAATTTAATTTTAGGTAAAGGGATGGTATCTCAGATCTATAAAGAACTTCTCAAACTCAATGCTCAAAAAATAAATAATCCAGTCAAGAAATGAGCAGAAGACAAGACACTTCTCCAGAGAAAACATACAAGTGGCTAAAAGACACATGAAAAAATGTTCAGCATAAGCAGCCAGCAGGGAAATACAAACCAAAACCACAATGAGATACCACCTTACACCAGTTAGAATGCAAAAATTAACAAGACAGAAAACAATAAATGTTGGCGAGGATGTGGAGACAGGGGAACTTTTTGTCACTGTTGGTGGGAATGCAAGCTGGTACTACTCTGGAAAACAATACGGAGGTTCCTCCAGACATTAAAAATAGAGCTACCCTATGACCCAGCAATTGCACTAGTAGGTATTTATCCCAAGGATGTAAGTGTATATTTTACAGATATAAGTGTATATTTTACAGATAAGAAAAGAAAAGAAGGGACACATGCACCCCAATGTTCATAGCAGCAATGTCCACAATAGCCAAACTGTGGAAGGAACTGAGATGTCCTTCAACAGATGAATGGATAAAGAAGATGTGATTCATATATACACATATATACAATGAAAGGTGTGGAAACTGCTTAAGATTATCTCTCTCCCTCTCCTTCTGCCCCTTTCCACCCCACACACCCCCCTGCTCAAAAAAATTAATTAATTAATTAATTAAGATGGGCTAAATGGGGACACCTGGGTGGCTCAGTCATTAAGCATCTGCCTTCGGCTCAGGTCATGATCCCAGGGTCCTAGGATCGAGCCTCGCATCGGGCTCCCTGCTCGGGGGGAAGCCGGCTTCTGACTTTCCACTCTTCCTGCCTGTGTTCCCTCTCTCGCTGTGTCTCTCCCTATCAAATAAATAAAATCTTAAAAAAAAAAAAGATGGGTTAAATGTTTTCTAATCATTATGTACTATTTTTTAAATCATAAAAACATTAAAAATAAATCTTTTGGCCATATATAATCTTTACAAATAACAATTACAATAAGTATTTGTGAAGTTAAAAATTACAGAAACAGTAATGATATTACTGGAGAGTTAGCTGGGAGTTTAATTATATCTATGGGTCATCTATTATAAGGGGTTTCTTAAAATGAGAAGCACAGACTTCCTAAGTTTTATCAGTGAGTTATGATGGTAACTCATAAAATTTCTGAAATTATATGCTAATTCTATATCTACATGTCTATGCATATTTTTTTCCTGGTTTATGAATGATCATAATTGTAATCTTGTTTTTAAACTGTGTTGACATAGATGAAATTTTTAAAAAATGAATCTAGAAAAGGCAGAATAAGAGAGGAAAATCCTCAGACAAATATGTACTTTAAATAAACTATATTTGAAAACAATACTAGGGAAAATCAGTTACTTTAATTCCCAATTACCTAAAATTATCTTTGATTATATTAATCTTTAGAGTCAGTATATTGGGTTATTTTCAAGTTAATCATATCATCCTTTTTGCTTCTCCTAGCAAGATTTTCAAAGATTACTTTATTATTTTTGCATTTCTTTTTTGTAAAAACCAAAAACCAAAACCATCCCATTATTTATTTTGTGTGTGTGAGAGAGAGTATAGCCCAGTGCCTGTCATTCCCTGCAGAAGATTTATGTTTCCTGAAAACATTTTGGCACTATCCATGTAATGGTTGTGCCAAAAGAACCACTGATTAGGAACATATTTTAAACTGTAGCAGTCAGATGACCTAGCCTCATATTTGGAACCTTAAACAAATTGTTCAAGACCAGAAGGAGAAGTTTTTCATTCATCCCAAAAGAAGTGCCCCACTGATGCTGCTATCAAGACTATTCTAGATTTGAAATTGAATAGAACCCCAGAACCCCCTCTATTTTGCTCCCACTCCAATCTTGCCATCACTTCATCTGTATAATCTCTTAATACTCTTATAATAAATTTTATTTTTGCCAACAATATTCAAGTTTATTTTTGCTGATTTTGAACCAAAAATACTGAAAAATAATTGCTGCTTAGAATGACTTGCAGACTATGAATGCAGGGAAAAATAGTATTTGGAATTAGTTACCTAGTCAAGGAGAAGGAAACATTCGAATTCCAGGATAGGAGCTAGAGAGAGCTGTGGTGAAATAGAAAAATTAGCATTTCTGAACTCATGGAAGCAGGGGACATGTCTTCTTGCAAAACAGGTAACATTAAAATAAAATACTGTAATTAAGATCATACAAAGTGGCTCCATCTGACAATCTGTCATAGTTTAACACAAGAGACTGACAAACTCAAATTCTTCATTTGTCATCTCAAATTTGATCTTATAATTATTATCATGGGCTATAAATAACTGAGTCAAATTAGTTGGTCCACTTGGCTCAAGATTAGATAATTGATTATGAGGCAGATTCTCCTTGGTTTGGAATGAATGATGAGGAATGCAGTCAGATCCTGTCTTACTGGAGCTAAGAATTCATGTAGATGGTGCCCTCTATTGTTTTGTTTTGAAGATTTTATTAATTTATTTGACAGAGAGAGAGAGAAAATGAGAGAGAGTGAGCATGAGAGGAGGAAGGTCAGAAGAAAAAGCAGACACCCACCACCCACCCCGCCAAGCAAGGAGCCCAACGTGGGACTCAATTCTGGGACTCCAGGATAATGACCTGAGCTGAAGACAGTCGCTCAACCAACTGAGATGCACACACTCCACAATGGTGCCCTGTTGATCATGTTAAGCTGTGATAGTGCTGAAGAGCCAGTCTTAATGAGAAGGTAAGAAAGTAAAAGGGAAAAGAACTCTAAGCCCCTGGACAAAAAAGGGTCCAAGACCAGTGTCCAGGAGATCTAACTCCATAGTCTATGTCTTTCATAAGCCAATGGCATCTTTAGAACAAATTTTTTTACCTGAATATTGCATTTATATGTTTGTTTTTGGGTGCATAATCAGAAACTCTCTAATATTCTATGACAGTCGTGATTACATCTTATTTATGCAGATTCATGTTCAAGTACTGAAAACAAAACTGCAAGTTTGATTCTACAGATTGTGAATGTCAGTAGAATTCATAATTTGTCTTGCTCACTCATGTGAATATTAGGGTATTTTTTGGAGGAAGACTAAGTCTTGGATCAACTTTCCTCACGTTTATTACAAGAGAAAGAGCTAAACTTGGACCCTAGCATGTACCAAGGAAGCAAGTACAAAATAAAACTCTTAATTATCTATCAGCATTTTTCTGACAAACAGTTCTGGTAATGAAGTCTCAGAGCACTTGACTAAGAAAGGAAGAATGGTTGTAATTTAGTAGATATCCAAAATACATATACTTCATGGAACTCTGCATTTACATAATAGATCTTGTGCTTGATACTCTTATTGGTGATGCTACCCAGAACATGACCTTGGTTCTGCTAATTACTATTTTCTACTTCATGTACATCTGTAGTTATCAAAGCTGGATGAAAATTAGCATCAACTAGAGGAGAATTTTTTAAATTTATTTTATTTTATTTTTTTAGTAATCTCTACACCCAGCTCACAACCCCAAGATAAAGTATATCCTATTCCCACTGAACCAACCAAGCATCCTATCTAGAGATTTTTAAATATACAATTTCTGAGTACCATCTAAGGAATTTACTATTTATTTGTTTATTTCAATATGACTTCAACCTTACAGAAACATTGCAAAACCAATTGTAGAATGTTTATCAGTTCGGATTTGTCTGATGTTTCCTCATGAATAAATCCAGGTCATTATTTTTTTAGCAGAAATATCACAGCAATGATCCTAGTTTATTTATTGTTTTCTAATTGCATTTTTTATCAAGTGCTTTGCAAATTCTATGTGTCCAATTACTGATTATGTAATCTTTGTTAACCAGACTAAGGTAGTGATTGCCAATTGTTTCTACTATAAAATTACTCATTTTCCCCTTGTAATTAATAATTATTTTATAGGGGATATGTTGAGATTATGTAAATGACCCATTTCTCATTAAACTGTGACTCACTCATTTTAGCATTTATTATTTCTTCTTGACTGAATTAATTGTACTGAGCAAAATAAATCTATTATGCTCAACTTTCCCATATTTGGTCAGTGAGATACACTTTTACCT
This sequence comes from Taxidea taxus jeffersonii, assembly GCA_003697995.1. Lineage (NCBI taxonomy): Eukaryota > Metazoa > Chordata > Mammalia > Carnivora > Mustelidae > Taxidea > Taxidea taxus. The sequence continues at coordinate 29,178 of ML112117.1, forward strand.
GACTTCCAGATATGTTGCATAGATCATTGTGGGCTGCAAAGTTTAAAATATTTACTCTCTGGTTCTTTATGAGGAAGTGGAGATGCAATGGGGGTGGGAGTTAAGGTGGTAGGAAAAGTAAAAATGAAACAAGATGGGATCGGGAGGGAGACAAACCAAAAGAGACTCTTAATGTCATAAAACAAACTGAGGGGGGTGGGGGGAAGAGGGGTTGGGAGAGGGTGGTAGGGTTACATTATATGTTTAAATAAAGCTTAAATAAAAGAAATGTGAAAAAAAAAGTTTGGCTAACTTTGCTATTTAATCAAATACATGTTTGTTTGTTTGTTTGTTTGTTTTTCAGGTGTTTTAGATGCCACAGTGGAAAACTTCATGTTTGGTTTAGTAGGACCCTATATTCATCTGGTGTTTATGCCAAGTTTCTGGTTACATATAGCTAGAATTAGTAACCTTAGCAACCTATTAGATTACCAGTGTTTGCATTATCTCACCCATAAAGAAAAGGCAAGCGTGAAAGAAGTCAGTTAGAAATAGTATACCATTTCTGAGAGCTTAATTAAATATTAAGTATCTATATATGTAAATATATGTTCATCTAAATGGGTAGCTGGCATATAAAGGCACTTAATAAAGGCTAGCTATTATTTTCATCCTTAGCTTTCCAATGCTTTCTTGTTCTCACTTACTTCTCTGACATTTGTGCTCACACTTGAACTTTAAAATTAGAGAATTCTGAGAAACCATGATGCTTAATAAACTAACATTACAGCTACAGAATTAAATTTAAAGTTTTTTTGTTTGTTTTTTTTAAGATTTTATTTATTTACTTGAGAGACAGAGATCACAAGTAGGCAAAGAGGCAGACAGAGAGAGAGGGAGAAGCAGGCTCCCTGCTGAGCAGAGAGCCTGATGTGGGGCTGGATCCCAGGACCCTGGGATCATGACCTGAGCTGAAGGCAGAGACTTTAACCCACTGAGCCACCCAGGCGCCCCTTGTTTGTCTGTTTTAGTGTCTAGTGAAATGCAGATAATAGCTTATGTTGAATATTTTCTCCAGTAAAATCATTTACATGGAAATGTTTATATTTTCTATTGAAGAGGAATGAAAGAGATGGTATGAACTAGAGTAGAATTAAATAAATAAGGTACTGTTATTTATAGTAAACTTTAACAAATACAAATATGTTTATATGAAGGAAAAGGAAGATGTTTTTACACTTTTCTTTCTGTATTTCATAAAAGACAGAAACCCTAAAACTGAATCATCTGAGCTGGAGCTACACAGTGGTCTAAATTGAGAAGTTTCTTTCTTAGCCATTAGTAGTGCACACCATAAATTCTCTACAAGCACATACTTCTTCCACATCACTGTGATCACTCGCTTTTATCTTTAGACTGTCATTTTTAAAACTTGAAGTGAAGGACCATTTCTTACATGTTAGTCTTCATAAAATTAGAACTTGGGCATAAGACATTTCTGCTTTGTAGTTCCAAGTGGTCTTAGAGTCAATACACAATAAACCATATAACTGAAAGTGCTGTTTTATGAGTTTAAAGGCATTTGCTTGCCTTTGGTATAAATAATGAATTCTTCTCCCTTGGGACATACATTGCAAAATAAAATATATAGCTCTTTTTTAAGCAGACACATAAGTCAAATTATATAAGCCTGGATTTCGGGATCAAGAAATTGTGAAGCTATTTAACCTACACCATTAATTTTATTGCACATACTGAATCATTGTATTATCTGCATTAAGATATTAGTGTTGGAATGTTGTGCAAAAAGTCATAAAATAATTGCATTTTGAAAAATTTTAAATAGTAATTATTTGAAATGTAAAATTTTACTTAATATTTTATACCACTGTAATTTTTTAAATTTACTATTATTTTCACCTCAAAGTAACTATTATAAAAATAATTTCAGGGTGCCCTGGTGGCTCAGTGGGTTAAGCTGCTGCCTTCGGCTCAGGTCATGATCTCAGCGTCCTGGGATCGATCCCGCATCAGGCTCTCTGCTCAGCTGGGAGCCTGCTTCCCTCTCTCTCTCTCTTTGCCTGTCTCTCCGCCCACTTGTGCTCTCTCTCTGTCAAATAAATAAATAAAATCTTTAAAAAATAATAATTTCATAGTGAATTATGTTATACAGAATAATTTTCAAATAAATAAAATAATTATTATTCAAGACATAAATACCATTATAGTAGTTTCTAACATCAAAGTGAAATAAAATGATATCTGAGACAGAAAACCAAACACCATCCATATTTTTCATTTAAAAATTAATTAAACATCCTTTTAGACCATGAATAACTGAAATATTACACCATCTGAAATCATGTTCATAGTCATAAGATAACTTTGGAGATATTTTGTGATATTCATTCCTAAGAATAAGATTTTGATGTTCTAGTCTCAGCTTTGCCATCTCTTACATAAGAGACTTTGGCCACAGTCTCTTATGTAATTATAAATTACATAATAAATTATGTAATTTCACCAAGTATTGGTAAAAATGTCCTTTTCTAATGGTAAAAATGTCTTATATCTGGGGTTCAATTTGGGGTCATGTTGATGGAAGTAAAAACTATTGTGAAATGGAGTAAGTCAATTTTTGGACCCACTTTTAATACATGTTATGGAGAGTAGAAAGATCTATACAATACTGGTGAGAACCTTGACCTTGATCTCATGTGAGCCAAAACTTGTTTTTTATCATTTAAGCAATGAGAACACAGGAATATAAAATTAGCAATAATAGCTGTCATATAGCTTCTTAGATTATATGTTCCTTTTTTTCCCAAGTGATCAGAACATTTAAAAATTTATTTTTAATTTTGTAATTTAATAGAAATTGAATATTGTGTTTCAAATTCAATAAAATATATTTTATTTAACATAAATTAAAATTCAGTGAGAGAATGTAAAAGCCTATGAAGAGTTTAAAAACCCACAGTGGGTAAATTAGTAGTAAAGTGACTCTAGAATGTCAATCTCTTTCTTCTGAAATTCAGCTCAGGGAACATTTTAATAAAATATCTGGACTCTTGGTGTTATGAAAGTTTCTTGGAAAAGCACCTTTAGGAGTCCTACATGTACTTCATCCATTATTTTAATAGGCTTCATTACACCTTCAACTGGAGGCACAGGTATCCTTTTGTTTATTCAGGACATATGTGTGAATTACATAGTTATGTATGCATAATACTGTTCATCTAATCAGTATATTATTAGTTTATTTTTATCTTATTTTTAAAAACATAGTGGAAAAATAGTGATACAAAACTGTAACTGAGTTTATACTGGTATATAAAAACAATAGAACCTAGAACATTTTTTTGACTAGATATTTTCATTTTTACTTAAAACATCATGTAGAACTTATTTTTACATAAAATTTACATAAACTTTTAAATAAATATTGTTGATTGATTATTTAATACTATGAAGCGACATATTCTATAAACCACTGTGAAATCTTTTAGGAAACAAAGACAACACAACTGTCTTTCAGGCTAAAGGACAATGTTGTCAATATCTTAATAATAGGATTTTTCAGTAATGATTGCCATATTGAGATGGCAAGATTCCTGTGTTTTCTCAGGACTATATTCCTCACATGACAAGTTTTATTTTTGTATTCCTCATCCTTCTAAGATATAAGTTTTGAATTAAGATCATAACTAGAAATTCTCAGTCGTATATGGGGGCTCAGTCAGTTAAGTGTCTGTGGGGGGCTCAGGTCATGATCCCAGGACCTGAGATCTAGCTCCATATCATGCTCCCTGCTCAGCAGGGGTCTGCTTCTCCCTCTTCCTCTGTCCCTCCTCTTCACTTGTGTTCTTTTCCTTCTCTTTCAAAGAAATAAAAAATCTTAAACAAAAATAACTGGGACTTTTCCTCTAATATGAAGTCTTCTAATAGTTTTCTGAAGATATTTTCTTATAAATACACACACATTGATAACTTTTTGTAATAAGAGTATGTGTGTCAAGGGGCACTTCGGTGGCTCAGTGAGTAAAAGCCTCTGCCTTTGGCTCGGGTCATGATCCTGGGTCCTGGGATCCAGCCGTGCATTGGGTTCTTTGCTCAGCAGTGAGCCGGTTTCCCCTTCTCTCTGCCTCTGCCTGCCTCTATGCCTACTTGTGATCTCTCTGTCAAATAAATAAATAAAATATGTTTATAAAAAAAAGAGTATGTGTGTTAAGCATATTGAAATATGCTGTTTTATATATATCATAATTATACTTATATATTATAATTATTATAATTATGTAATTAAAATATAAATACAAATTATATATAATATAATTTATAATTATATATATAATTAGTATAAAAACAATAATTCTTTTTTCCTAAGGAAAACATGGCTTTAGTAAAAGTACCATATAGGTCAAAGTATATGTATCCCTTTCACATGTTCGGAACAACCAGTTAAGATTTGTACCACCAAGGAAGGGATTAGATCAGTGAACTAAAATCAGGAAACACTGATGTGATAATTAATGACTTAAATTCTTATTATATGTAATAATATAATTAATATAATACTATATATATACATATATAGTATTATATAAATTATAAAATCCAAAGATGGACAGAAATGGCAAAGAACACTATAGCAATGGGGCCAATTAAAACAAAGGCATTGGGAAATTTTGGCATGTTTGTGGAACTTAAATAACAAGTCAAATATCTGTGGGGAAAGGATGAATTTAAAGAGGGAGAAAAATATGAGATCTGAAATTCAAATGATGGTTGGAGAGTTGGGGATAATTCAGCAATATATACATATATATTATATATTATATATATATAATATCTACATATATTATATATATACTATTACATATTCAGCATTTAGCTGATACACACTTCTATTACCCATTTATTTTTTAAACTTCTCTAAGAGTTTAAGTATTATTTCTTTTGATTTTTGAGATTTTATTCACTGCAGATTCTCTCTACTACATTTCAGTTGGGAACAAAATATTTCAATTTGCACAAAACAAAAAAATCTGAAAGGAAGACTTTAAATCACTACTTATCACATCAATGTTTCCCGATTTTAGTTCATTGATCTCATCCCTCCCTTGGTGGTTCAAATCTTAACTGGTTGTTCCAAACAAGTGAAAGGGATACATATACTTTACCTATATGGTACATTTACTAAAGCCATATTTTCCTTAGGAAAAAATAATTATTGTTTTTATACTAAAATGTAAACAGAAATAGATGTTTTAAAGGACTTTTTCCTAGAGAAGCATGTTAAATTTTGCAGAATACAGTATATATTGAAGTGCTATGTATGTTTCCTTGTAAATGCCATCTAAATAGGTTAATCAGTTAAGATTATTCAAAGCCAGGTGAACAATCAGTGTAATTTAGAAGATGCCTATTTTACTGTAATGTGTAGTTACCTCTAGCTTTCAATAAATAAAATAAGTGAAACAATACATTAAATCTACATTAAATTGAAAGCTTTGATCATTCAAACCTTAAATAAAGCAGTAGAACTAGTTCTGAAATTGACATAGCATTATTTGCTGAACTTTGTTCTGGATAAATCATTTGAAATGCTTAAATGTATTTGAATACTTACACTAGCCATCTTTAGTTATTTAAAAAATGAAAAAGCTTCATGAGTCATTATCTGTTGCTTCTCTTCTCTTTTGCTGAATTATCTCCGACTCTCCAACATCATTTGAATTTCAGATCTCATATTTTTCTCCCTCTTTAAACGCATCCTTTCCCCACAGATATTTGACTTGTTATTTAAGTTCCACAAACATGTCAAAATTTCCTAATGCCTTTGTTTTAATTGGCCCCACTGCTAGAGTGTTCTCTGCCATTTCCATCCATCTTTGCATGGGTGGCTCTTGTCACTCTGCTTTCCACTTGTTTATTAAAACATTTTCCTGCCCATGTCTGCAAAATACCTCCCCAGTAACTGCTATCATCACCATTATCTTGATTGTTTCTGCTTAGTTCACACATCATACTGATTAATATTTCTTAACCTTGTGCACTACAAAGATTTTTGAGGATGAAGGCATCATTTGGCAGGCTGAATATTATTCTCTAGCATGTGTAACACAACTTGGCACGCAGTAGGATGCCCAATCAAAGTTGAAAAATAAATGGAAGTTGAAAAAAACAAATGAATAGATAGAATTGTTTTGCCTATCACTTTGCAGATATAAAAATATAATGATAACTGTCAATGAGAAAATTGAAGGAAAGACATGTTAGAAAAAATATAAAGTGGTGCAAACTGTTTGAAGGGAAATTTTTCAACACTTACCCAAATAAAAATATAGATGTTTTGTGTCTTGTAGTTCAACTATAGAAAATGATTTTTAAGTGCATTAATTTTTATTAATTTTACTAATAGTTATATTACTAACTAAAACATGTGAAAAGTAATATAGACATTAATGAAAAATCATTAATTTAACCTTTTTTTAGCACTTCTATGGTCAATACATCAGTCTGGCATTTGGGTTATATCAGAGAAAGAAATGATATCTGCCTTATGACACATTAATACAGAAGAAACAAAATAAACATTATATACAATAAATCAACTATATTATAAATCAATGTTATTTAAAAGAAAATAAGAGCTGGATAAATACATCTGCAATCCCAGAGAGAACAGATAGTTGTATTCATATAGAAAGATCTTAAAATCTTCGTTCAGAGAAGAGGGATTAATCCAAATGATTACATGAACATCTCAGGCAGAAGCAACAGCCAGTGTAAAATTCTGAGGCAAAGTATGCCTGATGAATTTATAAAATTCTTAAAGATATCTGAGGCTGCATATACTATTCAATTGATCAAGTTACATGATAGGACTTATAGAGAATATATGTATGTGCACATATATATGAATAAAATGAAAAAAATAAAGAAAAGTTACCCAAAAATTCTGAAATAAAATATTTTGTCTGAAGTTTCAGATTTTTGTAGTATTTTATTGGAAAACTTTGTGAATAAAAAAACCACTGTTAGATATATTCTGGTGCCAAATTCAAACTGTAAAATAAAGAAAGTACTTAAACGGGGGTGTGTGCATGGTTCAGTCAGTTAAGTATCCAACTCTTGGTTTTGGGTCAGGTAATATCTCTGGGTCATGAGATTGACCCCCACATTGAGCCCCCCTGTGCATGCTCTCTCTATTTAAAAAAAAAAGTATATATGATACAATAAAGGTATAAATAAAACTGAAAGCTCATCAATGAAGGTTATATTTAAACAGAAATGATATGTCTCAAGAGTTCTATGAATAGTCAAGTATAACAAGAATGTGAATGCAATATAAAATTTTTCTTGAATTGATGTGCAAGGATTTTAGGACAAAAATCCTAATATTCTTTATAAGTAAACAACTCAAGTGCCTGCTTTGTATATAGTGAAAAATAAATAGAAAAGAAGAACTAAATTTTGAGGAAAAAAAGTCTACTCTCTGAATGTTCCCAAATAGATTCCAGATATTCCTCATCCCTTTCCTCATTCCACTCTGAGGGATATTAAACAATTGGTGAATTTGGGAAGGAAAGGAAGAGATCAGCTCCATATTTCCACTTTTGTCAGTAAGTAATAAACAAGCTTCTGTTAGTAATAAATAAACCTATATTTTAGTAAAATAAATAAGGTCAAATAAAATTTGGCCTCCGTCTTCCTCTTTGTTTCATTTCTCAAATTTTTTGAAACAAAAGTTAAAAAACAAGGGGGGGTTCTGAAATAAAATATTTCATTTTATTGGCGACCATTTATTGGCAACTTTCTCAGTGACTATTACTTAATTGTGTTTATTTGAAATATTGAGATATAAAATTGAGAATGGTATTTGGGGAGCTAAATATGCATAAAGAGAATAAATTTTAGTAGAGTCAGAATTCATGACTTGGACCTTGGATTTATATACCTGTAGCATGCTATCTACTTTGCATTTTATGAGTCTACAGGCCAGATGAGTTTTTCAGTTCTGAAGTTGTTATTTTTTAGGTCTGTGGCCTGGGTATGAGTCTTTAGTTTTGTAGTAACTGCAGCATATGGTGGCTATGTATAAAAGAGGATAAAAGCTTCAGGGACATACTCTGAGCCTCACCCAACTTGGCTTTAGAAAAGAGGAGGAGTTTCACTGACAAAGCAAATAAATTCCTTTAGGGAGAGAAAAAGTGCCTAATATAAGCAAGGAGAGACCAATTCAAGTAATACCCTCGGGTTTATTTTTTCTAGGCCTAACAATTGAGTGTCTCCATGTACTATGGTACCTAGCAAAGAGATCCCAAGCAACAGCATGGACATTTACAGGGTATGGGATTGCCCAGATGCAGGCAGAGTCAGGATGTTGGGTACACTTATCCTCAGTACAATGACCTGGGGAAAAAAAAAATCAATTGTGTAGAATATAAAGTCTTGGTCATTTTGCAGTCCTTGATAGGCTTAAGAGTATTTTAAGGATAAAGCAGTGATTTCAAAGTGCAGCATTAAATACCCTGTTACCTAGAGCCAAAACCAACAGCCCAGAGATAAGAGTTGATATTCAAGAACCAGAAAAATATTGAGAGACAATATCTTGTAACTAAAAGTAGAGAATCCCTAGTAACAGTAACTGGGGAAATGCCCCTTACATTTTATGAGAGTTTTATTAAATAAATATGTAATATGTGGAGACATTGGAAAGGTAGTGCATTTCTTTATGCCTTTCAAGATTGCACAGCTATTGTAAGTGGGAATAAAATTATTGCCTTTGACTAGAAAGAAACATACCGAGAAATGTATAGAATCAGGACCCCACAGAAAGGTAGGTGAGATGCATTGAAATGAAATCAGCAAAATAGGTAGGTTTTATTCAAGGCAGGTTCAATAGGGAGCTTATTGGGAGCATATCTCCTTTGTAGGGTTATTCAACTCAGGATGTTAAAGTGAATAGATTGTTAAAGAGATCTAACTAGTTTAAAAAGAGAGAGAGAGAACAAATTAAAAATCATAGAGAATATATTATACATGTATTATCTCCCCCCCAAAAAACAGTGAAAAGCAAAACGAAGGGTGTATTCAATTACAGCAAACTATATCAGTCCTAAATCCTGACAAAAGGGAACAAATGGACTTACATAACAGGATAAACCAATTTAACTGAGTTGTTCAAAAAGACACTAGGTGCAATAGAAATAAAATCAATCCCATAAGGTTTGTACCATTAGTTTAGAAAATGACACATGAGAAAGTAATGCTAAATGCTAAAGATGAGTATTAGAGGGAAATCTCTATTGGAGATGGGTTTCAAAGGTCTAAATAATTGCATAGCAAGTAGCAGAGGAAATATCCACTGTGCCTCAGGATTAAGAAAAAAAAAAAAAAAGCTTACTCACAAGACTGTGGAGACTAAGATGCTAGATTGGTACCACCCTCAGTGAAATGTATATAAAGTTCCAGAAACATGGGACCCAGACAAAATGGAAATTAATATGTTCTGAATATATTGGATACAAAATAAAGACACCTTGAATTATTTCTGTTAACTGAGGCTTTGTCAACATGACAAATTTCTAAGCTTTGCAAAAAAAAAAAAAAAGGCAGTTATTATTCATCCACATAAGTGGAATCACCTCACAGATACTGCACATGCCTACTACAAAGTTAGCATGATGTTGAGAGATTTATCCAAATAAGTTTAAATTTAGAGGTTTATATTCCTGACACTTCTATCCACTGATTATCAAGCTCACGATCCTGGCAGAATTCTTCCTTTCTTTACCACTAAGTTTCTGGTGGAGTCTATTGCAACTATTTAATGATTTTGGGAACATTATCTCAGCTGGTTAACTACAATAGGCCTGATGACTGAGTGGTAGGTTACTTTTCTAAATCTTAAGGGTATTAGAAGAGGATAATGGTGATCTTTCATTTCTTTATTTCTGATCTCTATAAAATGAGACACTTGACACTTGACCATTTCGACTATTATATGATCAATAATTCACAATGTCCTCCTCTGTTACTTCCCTTTTGAACAGAAAATGAAAGTGGGCAGGATGACTTAAATTTTGATATAACTTAAGAATTCTAGAATTTGAGACTTATCTCAAAAGGGCAAGATAATTTAAGTTTGGACTTTAATATCTTTTAAGATGTGGTACAGTGTAATTCCTTTTGAAAGGCAATGTTTCTTATTGAGGAGGAACTAAACCCTTGATCCACTGTCTGGATTCAAATGCAGGATCCACCACTACTAGCTAGGCAATCTTGGGTAAGATGTTTAGCTGTTCTGCAATCTTGGGATATAGTAGGACCAAACTTGGAGCATTTCTGTAAGAATTAAATGAGATGTTATTTACAAACTACTTTGAACTGTGTCTTATATGTGTCAATACTTCTCATGTGCTTATTCCTAACATTATTGCATATGAAATTCTCAGTGACTTTAACATTTTATCTTTACTTTTTCCTGGGTTTGATAATAAAAATTTGTGTTTTTTTTTCAATCAGGATTATTTTTAAAATTTTAGTCAGTATATATTTGAATATATATTAGGTGAAAGTTTGAAAGTGTATTAGATGCATTAACAAATATAGATTAAGGACAATTTAATAACCTCTCAACTTACCTGTTACAAAGAATGTACTGTTTAGTATATACAATTAAAATTATTTGATTATTCACATAGTTCACAGCTCTAAATATGTCTGAAGAATCCAAAGAAAGATATCTAAAGAAATCTTTATTTCTCTGAAATTCAAAACTATCTGTTTGCTAACCCCACTAATCCCAATATGTGCTGTTTTTTTTTTTAATGGTACAAACTTTATCCTTTGTTTCTAAAGAGTACTTATATTTCTCATACACAATACAACAGTCCCTTTCATAAACTCATTTAATATCTTTACCATCATCATAGCCTAATTGTGGCAGTTATCTTCATGATATGCATAAAGAATTCCTTTTTATGCCAAAATTTTAAGTCAAGTGTATGCTTTTATAATTAAAGGACTATAATACATAAGGCATGGACCACTAAAACCAAAACTCTGTGAAGAATGGGTTTTTATGTGTTTATAATCAGTTGAATCTGGAAAATGAACACTGATTTACTAATATTAAATTGTGTGTCTTCCCTATTATCTGTAATTTAGAATCATTCTTACTAATGAAAACTAAATGACAATTAATCATATGAATGTTTGTTGATTAAGGACTTAAGAAAATATAATAGCTACAGGTTTCTTCAATTTTTTAAAATATCTATTTACTTATTTATAATTTGTGTTTTAGTTTGGTAGGCTAAAGACTTGAGTTTCTCTGCTTAAAAAAAAAAAAAAAGTAACATACACAAAAGTTCTCTGTTTCCAAAATTATATGAGAATCACTTGAAGAGATTTATCTTACAAATTTTGGTTAAGATTTATGTCTATTATTTCTACTGATAATTTCCTGAAATACTTTATTTTCATTAATATTAAAAATATTGCGGGTTTTACATATCCTCTAACAAAGTTCACCTTCAGAAAGTATTAAACTGGGTTTTACATTTTTGCTGATATTTTTCTATTCGCAGATTCATATAGTAATGCATTTAAGTGTATTTTATATTTGAGTTTAACAAAATAAGATAATCTATAAATTGAAGAATTAATAAAATGTTAAGACCAAGTTGAGGTCAATGGTGTTGTTCTATTAAAGAACTATTTAGGCTCTGGACAAAATTACAAGCATAATTAAACTAGCCTTTTAGTGATGAAACTAGAACTAGAATGTTAAAGCAGCTATCTATAGACAGAACAAAAAAAGAGTGGGAAAGGAGAAGAGACACTTCTATCAACCAGTTGTCTAATGCTATCACAGGGATGCCTGCAAGTTTGTGCACTGAGGCTACTGGTGAGGTCCTTGCTGAGATCCAACTGTGGTAATGTGTTTTCTAATCCAGAACAGGCCTGACAGATACTAACTGAGTATATGCAACTGTAATTTCTTTCAGTGCTCTAGAGATTGTTCCAGGAGACTATTTGAGTCAGTCAGCAAGAATGAAGCTCCTTAAATTTGTGTCCGGGTATATAAGTATCACTTTATCAATAAAAATAAGACACTTAAGATATTCAACTCTTATGTGTTCATAATTCTTGTCCTGGACTTTACAGCCTCATTATATCTGATTTTGTACTAACTGTATATTCTAAACAAAAAAGATGTGAACCCCTTATTTCTGATTTATCTTTCATGTAGAAACAGAAATACATTTCATGAATTTTAAGAGTCCTCATTTTTCTCTTGATATAAGTAGATGAGGACTCACTTTGTGAAATGTCCAAATGCAAACATTTCAAATGTGTACTTTTATGGAGGCTACATTTATGTATATATATCTATGGTCCACTTAAAATTTCACTTTATAAAATAAAATGGTCTTATAGTTCTTTAAAAAATAGATTACATAAAAACAATTTAAATAAATTTTATTAAATCATTTGGGCCCTTTTGTCATGTTAGAGATCAAAGACGAGAGTTTTCTTACTCTTCAGATGATCTTTCTGATATTGTGTTTTTCATATTTTTTTTTCATATAGTCCTTATCTTTTAAGATCATGACATTTAGGGATGCTTGGATAGCTTACTTGGTTAAATGGCTGCCTTTAGCTCAGGTTATGATCCCAGGGACCTGGGATCCAGTCACACATCAGGCTCTCTGCTCAGCAGAGAGCCTGCTTCTCCCCCTACTAGTGCTCTTTCTCTCTCTCTCTGACAAATAAATAAATAAAATATTTTTAAAAAATAAAAAAAAATATCATGATATTTATGAAAATAATACTTTGCAGTATTAACAGTGGCTTTTCTTTTTTTTTTTTTTTAAGATTTCATTTATTTATTTGACAGAGAGCTCGCAGGCAGGCAGAGAGAGAGAGATGGGGAAGCAGGCTCCCTACCTAGCAGAGAGCCTACCTAGCAGAGATTGATGTGGGGCTCAATCCCAGGACCCTGGGGTCATGACCCGAGCCAAAGGCAGAAGCTTTAATCCACACTGAGCCACCCAGGTGCCTCAACAGTGGCTTTTCTAAGTCTGCAGATATTTGACACCACAAGCCATAAAGATTAAAAATAAATAAATAAATAAATAAATAAGCAAATAAATAGATAGATAGATAAATAAATAAAATGATCCTTTACCTCTTCATTTAGGTTTATTCCCAGGTATCTTATGGTTCTCAGTGCCATAGTAAATGGAATTGATTCTCTAATTTCCCTTTTCATATTTTCATTGTTAGTGTATAAGAAAGCAACTGATTTCTGTACATTGATTTTGTATCCTGCCACATTACTGAATTGCTGTATGAGTTCTAGTAGACGGGGGGGGAGGGGTGCAGTCTTTTGAGTTTTCCATTTAAAGTATCATATCATCTGCAAAGAGAGAGAGTTTGACTTCTTTGCTGATTTGAATACCTTTTATTTATTTTTGTTGTCTGATTGATGCTGCTAGGACTGCTAGGATGTTGTTGAACAACAGTGGCAAGAATGGGCATCCTTGTTCTGTTCCTAATCTGAAATGGAAGGCTGCCAGCTTTTCTCCATTGAGAATGATGTTTGTTGTGAGTTTTTTTCATAGATAGATTTTATGAAGTTGAGGATTGTTCCCTCTATCCCTATACTTTGAAGTGCTTTAATCAGGAACGAATGCTGTATCTTGTCAAATGTATTTTTCTGCATCAATTGAGAGGACCATGTGGTTCTTCTTCTTCTCTTATTGATTTGTTCTAACACATTGATTGATTTTCAAATGTTGAACAAGGCTTGCATCCCAGGGATAAATTACACCTGGTCATGGTGGATAATCTTTTCAATGTGGTATTGGATCCTATTAGCTAGAATCTTGTTGAGAATCCATATTCATCAGGATATTGGTCTGAAACTCTCCTTTTTGATGGGGTCTTTGCCTGGTTTGGCAATTAGGGTAATGCTGGCTTCATAGAAAGAGTATGGAAGTTTTCCTTCTGTTTCTACTTTTTGAAACAGCTTCAGGGGACTAGGTATTATTCCTTCTTTAAAAGTTTGGTGGAATTCCCCAGGGAATCCGTCAGGTCTTTGGGTCTTGTTTTTTTGGGAGGCTTTTGATCAATGCTTCAATCTCATTACTAGATATTGGTCTATTCACGTTGTCAGTTTCTTCCTGTTTCAGTCTTGGAAGTTTGTAGGTTTCCAGGAATGCATCCATTTCATCCAGGTTGCTGAACTTATTGACATGTAACTGTTGACAATAATTTCTGATGATTGTTTCTATTTCCTTGGTGTTTGTTGTGATCTCTCCCTTTCATTCATAATTTTATTAATTTGGGTCCTCTCTCTTTTCTTTTGGATTAGTTTGGCCAATGGTGTATTGATCTTATTGAATCTTTCAAAGAACCAGCTTCTAGTTTTGTTGATGTGTTCTACTGTATCTCTAGTTTCTATCTTATTGATCTCTGCTCTGATCTTGATTGTTTCCTTTCTTATTCATGGGTTTGGCTTAATTTGTTATTGGTTTTCTGCTTCTTTAAGGTATAAAAAGAGGTAGTGTACTCTGGAATTTTCAGTAGTTTGAGGGAGGCTTGGATGGATATGTACTTCCCTCCTTAGGACTGACTGCCTTTGGCATATCCCATAGGTTTTGTACCAAAGTGTCTTCATTCACACTGGTTTTCATGAATTGTTTAAGTTATTCTTTGATTTCCTGGTTGATCCACTTTTAAGCAGGGTGGTCTTCAGCTTCCAAGTGTTTGAATTCCTTCCAAACTTTATTCTTGTGGTTGAGTTCCAGTTCAAAACATTGTGGTCTGAGAATGTGCAGGAAATAATCTCAGTCTTTTGGTATCATTTGCACCCTGATTTGTGACGCAGTATGTGGTTAATTGTGGAGAAAGTTCCATGTGCGCTCAAGAAGAATTAGTATTCTGTTGTTTTAGGATGGAATGTTCTGTATATATCTATGAGGTCCATCTGGTCCAATGTGTCATTCAATGCTCTTGTTTCTTTATTTATTTTCTGCTTGGATGATCTGTCTATTACTGAGAGTGGCATGTTAAGATCCCCTACTATTTATGTATTCATATCAATATGACTCTTTATCTTGATGAACAGTTGTCTTATGTAGTTGGCTGCCCCCATATTATGGGCATAAATATTTACAATTGTTAGATCTTCTTGGTGGATAGGCCTTTTAAGAATGTTGTAGTGTCCTTCTTTATCTCTGACTACAGTCTTTAGTTTAAAATCTAATGTATCTGGTATGAGAATCACTGCCCCAGCTTTCTTTTGAATCCCATTGGCATGAAAGATGTTTCTCTATCCCTTTACTTTCAGTCTGGATGCATCTTAAAGTTCCAAATGGGTCCCTTGTAGACACATATGGATGGGTCCTGTCACTTTTTTTTTAAATTTCATTTACTTATTTGACAGACATAGATCATAAGTATGCAGAGAGGTAGGCAGAAAGAGAAGAGGAAGTGGGCTCTCTGCTCAATGCGGGGCTCAATCCCAAGACCCTGCAACCATGACCTGAGCTAAAGGAGGAGGCTTTAACCCACTGAGCCTCCCAGATGCTCTTGGGTCCTGTCATTTTATCCAATCTGCAACCTTGTGCCATTTTATGGGAGCATTTAGGTCATTCATGTTGAGAGTGATTATTGAAAGATACATTTTTATTGACAACATGTTGCCTGTGAAGTCCTAATTTTTATAGATTATCTCTATAAATTTCTGGTTTATGTCACTCTTGGGTTCTTTCTTCTTTTATAGATCCCCCTTAATATTTATTGTAGCTGGCTTGGTGATCACATACTCTTTTAAACCTTGCCACTCTTAGAAGCTCTTTATCTCTCCATCCATTTTGAATGTCAACCTTTCTGGATAAAGTATTCTTGGCTGTATGTTCTTCATATTTAGTGCCATGAATATGTCTTGCCAGCCCTTTCTGGCTTGACAGGTTTCTGTGGACAGATCTGATGTTATTCTGATGGACCTTCCTCTGATGTAAAGCATCTCTTCCTCCTAGCTGCCCTCAGAAGCTCTTGTCTAAAATTATGATTCATGAGTTTCACAATTAAGTGCCTTGACATCTTTCTAGATTCATTGTTCTTGGTGGGTGCTCTTTCTTCCTCTAGGACATGAATGCTTGATCACTTGATCTATTCCCCAGATTGTGAAATTTTTCATTAAGTATTTGTTCAACTCTATCTTCTAGTCTTCTGTCATTTTACACCCCCTTAGGGATCTCAATAATTCTGACATTGGAATGTTTCATAATGTCATTTATTTCTCTAATTCTGTATTCATGGCTTCTAAGCTGCTTGTTCCATGCCTCCTCCTGATCATTTTTCTCTATCATTTTGTTCTCTAGATCACTAATTCTATCTTCTGCCTTGGTTACCCTAGTTGTTAGACTAGATCAGATTGGATCTCATTTACAGCATTTTTAACTTCTTCCCAAGCAGCTCTGACTTCTGCCCCAAGAGTTTCGATGTTGTCACTAATGGTTTTCTCAAACCTAGCTATTGCCTGGATAATTGTTACCCTGAATTCCCTTTCCAACATACTATTTATGTCCATTCCAATAGTTCTGATGGAGAGGGAAGAGTCTCTGAATTTTTCCTCTGTTGGGTGTTCCTCCTCCCAGTCATTTTAGTGGGAGGTGGTTGAGAGGTCGTATAGCTGATTATATCAACCATAATCCAGGCAAGTTGCACCCTGGAATGTTTTGGAGCAATTAGAAGTCACCACATAAAAAAAGAAAAAAAAAAAAGGATAAAAAGAGAGAGAGAGAGAAGAAAAGAAAACCCAGCCAAAATGAGCCCCAAAAGTAAGATTTATAAGCTGTATAAACAAAAACAGACAACCAAAAAGGCTTACAAAAGTAAATGACAAGAAAAAAAAAGAACCCAGCCCAAATGAACCCCAAGGATAAGATTTGTATAATACCAAAATAAAAACAAATATACAGCTACACTGGCAGAAGAAAAAGATGGGAGGGTTGTTATAAATCTTCAATGTGGATGAGGAAGGTTGTTTTGATTCTTCCTGGGTGTATCTTGATATTTTGTTAAAAGATTCAACTTTGCAGAGATAAAGGGAGATTAAAACTGGTTTATATATAGTGGTAGTATTGACTGGGGAGAGAGGATTACCTTGAAGCTCATATCTAGATGTATATTACAAAAAAAAAAACAACAGAAAAGAAAAACACAGGTATATGTATGATAGAAGTTCAAGTTAAAAGGTTATTATGAGGGTGCCTGGGTGGCTCAGTGGTTTAAAGCCTCTGTCTTTGGCTCAGGTCATGATCCCAGGGTCATCCCCCATCGGGCTCTCTGCTCCATGGGAGCCTGCTTCCTCCTCTCTCTCTGCCTGCCTCTCCGCCTACTTATAATCTCTGTCAAATAAATAAATAAAATCTTTTAAAAAAAGGTTATTATGGAATACGCTGTATGAAACCATTAGTTGTAATGGTAATTGGTTAAAAAATAAAAAGAAAAAGTTTCATGAGAAAGAATTTAAAAAAAGTTATATATGAAATATACTTGTTTTAGGACAATACCGGGAGCTTAATATATTGTTTCCGCCTGATATTGGAGTTTTATAGTTTTATGGGGACCCTGTTGTAGTTGTCCCCTTTTTCTGTACTCGAGGAACTACAGAACACTCATGAAAGAAATTGAAGAAGACACAAAAAGATGGAAAAGCATTCCATGCTCATGGATCAGAAAAATAGACATTGTTAAAATGCCTTTACTGCCTAGACCAATCTATATTTTAATGCCATCCTGATCAAAATTCTACTGGCATTTTTCAAAGTGCTAGAACAAACAGTCCTAAAATTTGTATGAAACCAGAAGAAACCCAGAATTGCTAAGGAAATGCTGAAAAAGAAAAATAAAACTGGGACATCACATTGCCTGATTTCAAGCTTTACTGCAATGCTGTGATCATAAGACAGCATGGTACTGGCACAGAACGAGACACATAGACCAGTGGAACAAAGTAGAGAGCCCACATATGGGCCCACAACTCTATGGTCAATTAATCTTTGATAAGGCAGGAAAAAAAAATATACAGTGGGAAAAAGACAGTCTCTTCAATAAATGGTGCTGGGAAAATTGGACAGCTATGTGTAGAAGAATGAAACTAGACCATTTTCTTACACCATACACAAAGATAAGCTGGAAATGGATGAAATACCTCAATGTGAGGCAGGAATCTATCAAAATCCTAGAGAGAACATAGGTAGTAACCGCTTAGACATTGGCCACATCAACTTCTTCCAAGACATGTTTCCAAAGGCAAAGTAAATAAAAGTGAAAATGAACTTTCTGAGACTTCATCAAAATAAAAGCTTCTGCACAACAAAGGAATCAGTCAACAAAACAATGAGGCAACCCACAGAATGGGAGAAGATATTGACAAATGACACTACAGACAAGGGCTGATATCCAAGATCTATTATGAACTTCTCAAACTCAACACACACAAAACAGAAAATCACATCAAAAAATGGGCAGAAGATATGAACAGACACTTCTCCAAAAAAGATATACAAATGGCTAATAGACACATGAAAAAAAAAAAAAAAGTGTTCATCATCATTAGCCATCAGGGAGATTCAAATCTAAACCACATTGAGATACCACCTTACAGCAGTTAGAATGGCCAAAATCAACAAGACCGTAGACAACAAATGTTAGAGAGGATGTGGAGAAAGGGGAAACCTCTTACACTATTGGTAGGAATGCAAGTTGGTGCATCCTCTTTGGAAAAGAGTGTGGAGATTCCTCAAAAACTTAAAAATAGAGCTACCCTTTGACCCTGCAATTGAACTACTGGGTATTTACCCCAAAGATATAGATGTAGTGAAAAGAAGGGCCATATATACCCCAATGTTCATAGCATCAATGGCCACAATCACCAAATTGTGCAAAGAGCCAAGATGTCCTTCAAAAGATGAATGGATAAAGACGATATGGTCCATATATACAATGGAGTATTAAGCCTCCATCAGAAAGGATGAATACCCAACTTTTATATCAACATGGACAAGACTGGAGAAGATTATGCTGAGTGAAATAAGTCAAACAGAGAAAGTCAATTTTCATATGGTTTCACTTACTTGCGGAGCATAAGGAATAATATGGAGAACATTAGGAGAAGGAAAGGAAAAGTGAATTGGTGGAAATTGTAGGAGAAGACAAACCATGCATCTCTGTTCATCAAGGATATTGGTCTCTAATTCTGTTTTTTGATGGGATCTTTGTTTGGTTTTGGGATCAAGGTAATGCTGGCCTCATAAAATGAGTTTGGAATTTTTACTTCTATTTCTATTTTTTGTAACAGTTTCAGGAGAATAAGAATTAATTCTTCTTTTAATGGTAGAATTCCACTGGGAATCCATCTGGCTCCGGGATTTTGTTTGTTGGGAGATTTTTGATGACTGTTTCAATCTCCTTACTAGTTATAGGTCTGTTCAGGTTTTCTGTTTCTTCCTGGTTCAGTTGTGGTAGTTTATATGTCTCTAGGAATGCATCCATTTCTTTCAGATTGTCAAATTTTCTGGCATATAGTTGTTCATAATATGTTCTTATAATTGTATTTCTTTGGTGTTGGCTGTGATCTCTCTTCTATCATTTATGATTTTATTTATTTGGGTTCTTTCTCTTTTCCTTTTGATAAGTCTGGCCAGAAGTTTATCCATCTTTTAAATTCTTTCAAAGAACCAGATCGTAGTTTCATTGATTTGCTATACTATTATTTTGGTCTCAATTTCATTGATTTCTGCTCTGATGTTTATGATTTCTCTTCTCCTGCTGGGTTTAAGCTTCTTTATTGTTCTTTCTCCAGCTCCTTTAGGTGTAGGGTTAGGTTGTGTATTTGAGACCTTTCTTGTTTCTTGAGAAAGGCTTGTATCACTACATATTTTCCTCTCAGCTCTGCCTTTGCTTGTCCCACAGATTTTGAACAGTTGTGTTTTCATTATCATTTGTTTCCATGAATTTTTTCAATTCTTCTTTAATTTCCTGGTTGACCCATTCATTCTTTGGAAGGATGCTGTTTAGTCTTCATGTATTTGGGTTCTTTCCAAATTTCTTCTTGTGACTGATTTCTAGCTTCAGGGAATTGTGGTCGGAAAATATTCAGTGAATGATCCCAATCTTTTGATACTGGTTGAGACCTGATTTATGACCCAGGATGTGATCTATTCTGGAGAATGTTCCATGAGCACTAGAGAAGAATGTGTATTCTGTTGCTTTGGGATGGAATGTTCTGAATATATCTGTGATGTCCATCTGCTCCAGTGTGTCATTTAAGGCCTTTATTTCCTTGTGGATCTTTTGCTTGGATGATCTGTCCATTTCAATGAGGGAGATGTTAAAGTCCCCTACTATTATTGTATTCTTGTCAATGTGTTTCTTTGATTTTGTTATTAATTGGTTTATATAGTTGGCTGCTCCCATGTTAGGGGCATAGATATTTACAATTGTTATATCTTGGGGAGTTAAAGACTCTGCTTTAACTCAGGTCATGATCCCAGGGTCCTGCGATCGAGACCTGCATCAGGCTCTCTGCTCAGTGGGGAGCCTGCTTCTCTTTCTCTCTTTCTGCCTGCTTCTCTGCCTACTTGTGATCTCTGTCAAATAAATAAATAAAAATCCTAAAAATTTTATTTAGATCTTCTTGTTAGACAGACCCTTTGAGTATGATATAGTGTCATTCCTCCTCTCTTATTATGGTCTTTTCTTGAAAATCTAAGTTTTCTGGTACACGGATTGCCACCCACAGCTTTCTTTAGATGTGCATTAGCATGGCAAATTGTTTCCCACTCCCTCAATTTTAATCTGGAGGTGTCTTTGTGTATAAAATTAGTTTTTTTAGAGAGCAGATTAATGGGTTTGCTCTTTTTTTTTTTTTAATCAATTCTGATACCCTGTGTCTTTTGATTGAGGCATTTGGCCCATTTACATTCAGGGTAACCATTGAGATATATGAATTTAGTGCCATTGTATTGCCTGTAATGTGATTATTATTGTATATTGTCTCTTTTCCTTTCTGATATGTTACTTTTAGGCTCTCTCTTTGCTTAGAGGACCACTTTCATTTTTTCCTATAGTGTTGGTTTGGTGTTTACAAACTCTTTTGTTTTTGTTTGTCCTGGAAGCTTTTTTATCTCTCCTATTTTCAGTGATAACCTAGCTGGATATAGTATTCTTGGCTGCATGTTTTTCTCATTTAGTGCTCTGAATATATCATGCCAGTTCTTTTTGCCCTGCCAGGTCTCTGTGGATAAGTCTGCTGCCAATCAATCTAACATTTATACCATTGTATATTACAGACTTCTCGTCCCGGGCTGCTTTCAGGATTTTATTTTGTCACCAAGACTTGTAAGGTTTACTATTAGATGACAGAGTGTGCACCTATTCTTGATTTTGAGGTGGGTACTCTGCACCTCCTGGATTTTGATGCTTGTTCCCTTTGCCATATTAGGGGGATTCTCTGCAACAATTCTCTCCAATATACCTTGTGCTCCTTTCTCTCTTTCTTCTTCTTCTGGAATCCCAATTATTCTAATGTCATTTCATCTTATGGTATCACTCATCTCTTGAATTCTCCCCTTGTTGTCCAGTAGTTGTTTGTCTCTCTTTTGCTCAGCTTCTTTAGTCTCTGTCATTTGGTCTTCTATATCACTAATTCTCTCTTCTGCCTCTCTTATCCTAGCAGTAAGAGCCTCCATTTTTTATTGCATCTCCTTAATAGCTATTTTGGTTTCAGCTTGGTTAGATTTTAGTTCTTTTATTTCTCCAGAAATTGCTTTTATTTCTCCAGACAGGGTTTCTTTAATATCTTCCATGCCTTTGTTTGAGCCCAGTTATCACCTTGAGAATCATCCTTGTGAACTCTATATCTAACATATTAACAATGTTCATATTGATTAGGTCCCTGGCCTTTGGTATTGCCTCTTGTTTTGTTGTTGTTTTCATTTTGTGTGTGTGTGTGTGTGTGTGTGTGTGTGTGTGTATGTGTGTGTGTGTGGTGAGTTTTTCTGTCTTGTCATTTTATCCAGATAAGAATATATGAATGAGAGAAAAAAATACAAAAAGGGTGGCAAAGACCCCCCAAAAATGTGCATAAACCAAATCAGTAAAGACCACAAATCGTGGGGGGAAGAAAAGGAGTAAAAAGAAGTTCAAAAACAGAAAATTAGGGGGCACCTGGGTGACTCAGTGGGCTCAGCCTCTGCCTTCAGCTCAGGTCATGTTCTTGGAGTCCTGGGATTGAGCCCCACATTGGGCTCTCCACTCCGCAGGGAGACTGCTCCCCCCCTCTCCTGGTCTGCCTCTCTACCTACTTGTGATTTCTCTCTCTTTCTCTCTCTGTCAAATAAGTAAATAAAATCTTTAAAAAAAAGACAAGAAAATTAAGAAAAAAATATAAATTAGACTAGTGAATAGAACAGAGCCATCCATTTCATTTTGGGAGTATTTTGGTCTCTTAGAAGAAACTACCTCCCCAAATTTTAAAGAAGGAAAAGAAAATATGTGTGTGTGTGTGTGTGTGTGTGTGTGTGTGTGTGTGTGTATACATATATATAGCTAGGGATTATATTTCTTTTAAAAATATTTAAGTAGTTATTCTAGATTTATAATACACAGTTTTAAGTAATCAAATTGCACCTTCAAAAAACACTATGCTCTGTCATGTGTAGGGCAGATAACTTAAAACACCATATTCCCAATTCCTGCATCTGATCGCATGTGACATTCTTGTCATTCATTCCACTTCCCCATTTGCTTGAATTACCCTAAAATAATTGTTATTCTTCTTTTCCTAAATAAATTGTTTTATTTTAAAACAATACAAAAAAGAAATAAAGTATTTCATTTTCTCTTCATTTATGTCTTCTCTGATGCTTTTCCTTTTTATATGTACATCCAAGTTTTTGACTTACAATATTTTTTTTCCTGCCTGAAGAATTTTAAATGTTTGTAGGAAAAGACTGAATTTTGTCAATTTTTGTTTGTCCAAAAAAATCTATTTCTCCTTCACTTTTTGATGCATAACTTTAGTGGATATAGAATTATAGGTTGATGGTTTTGCCCTTTCAATATGTTCCCTTATTTGCACTAGTTCTGATGAAAGTCAGCTATAATTCTTGTTAGATATCTATCAAGATATCCTTGATATCTGAGGTGACTGCTTCCTCTCTGGCTTTTTTAAACTTTCCTTACTCTCTTTGATTTTCTATAGCTTGATTGTTTTATCTGGGTAAATTTTTTTTCTTCTGTTTTATTTTATTGTGGCATTTATCTTGTCTAAACTTTCCTGGATTTCCTAAATCTATGGTTTGGTGTTTTGTAACTAATTTGGAAGGTTTTGAATCCTTAAAATTTTACTTTTATTTTAATAGTTTTATTGACATACACATTGTGTAGTATAAAATTCATTCATTTAAAGTGTGCAATTCAATGGGTTTTAGTCAATATACAGGTATTTTAGAGCTAATTTTAGAGCATTTCTCCCATTTCATAAAGAAGCCCTATGCTCTTTAGTCATTGCCTGCTAGCTTCCATCCTCCTCCTTCCCCCCTGCCCACCCTAGGTTACACTAACTGTAATTCTGTCCCTATTTCAGACTTTTCTTTTCTGACATTCATATCATTGGCATTATACTGTACGTATTCTTTTGTAACTGGCTTCTTTCTCTTACCATAATATTTTCAATGTTTGTGGCCATTATTACTAAAAGTATTCACTATGTACCTTATCTCCTTTTTCTTCTTCTTTTATTTCAATTATACATGTGCTGAACGATTATGAATTTTTCTCACTCTTCATGGATGTTTTATTCCTTTTGTGTTTTTTTTTTCCATGCTTTTTTTTTTTTTCCTCTTTGAATATCAGTTTAGGAAGTTTATATTGACATATCTTCCACCTCCTTGATTCTTTCCTCAGCTGTGTCAAATCTACCAAAAGATCATCAAAACATTCTTAATTTCTAGTAAAGTGAGTTTTAAAAATTATTATTTCTAGCATTATCTTCTGATTCTCTCTTAGAATTGCCATCTTTCTGCTTATATTACTCATCTGCTCTTGCCTATTCCCTACTTTCTCCACTGGGGCATTTAATATATTATCCATGGTTATTTTAAATTCTCAGACTCAAATTCTGAGACTCAACATTTTTGTCCTATCTAAGTCTGGTTGTGATGACTGCTTTTCCTCTTCACAGTGTTTTTTCTTGTCTTTTAGCACACATTGATTTATTGTTTAAAAGCGAGGCATATTCTATTGGATAAATAGGACATGAGGCAATAGGCCTTTAGTGTGGGATTTTATGTTAACCTGGCTAGAAGTTGAACTGTGTTTAAAGTTTTCAATAGCCATATGTACGAGAGGTTTCAAAGTCCTTCACTGTCTTTGTTTTTGTCTCCCTGCTTGACTTTGGGCTACTTTATTCCTCCTTACAGACTGTACCTTAAAGCTCTTTCAGCTGTAATCTTGAAAAGCTGTAATCTTGAGAACTTTATGCACATAAGAATTTTACCCAAACCTCTGAACTAACAGATGACCAAAATCTAACCTAGCTTCTCACTGACATGAAGCTGTGTCCCTAAGATGGCTTCAGCTCTCTCATCTACAATGCTGCCCAGAAAAGGTCAAAGCTGACATGAGAATTTACTGTTTATTTTAGCCAACATCTTTTAGGTCCCTGGCCTCCTTTATTTTATTGCATTTACTAAAAACGGCTTACAATTGTGAATATGTATCTTTTACAATTCAGAAGTCTCTTTTTTTAGGGATTGAGAACCATTCTTTTGAAATGTGGTCACCAGGGTGTATGGGTCTCTTTTTCCTAGTCTCTGTGGGAGGATAGGTCCAAACTTAGATAAGTGTCAGCTAGCAAATACAGCTGGCCTAATCACATTTACATTTACTAACCCATAATTTTCACTTTTCTGACTCTTTTGAGCCTCCCTTTCTTCTCTTCCCAAGTTCTCCCTTAAAGACACCAAGGCACCTCTGCACAAATTGGAATTGTCCTCAGATTTTTCCCCTTCTCTCAGTAGTTACTGAATAAAATCTGTGTTCACCACTTTAACTAATGCGTGGCTCTGTTTATCTTTAACAATCCATTGTTATTACACTGAAGCCCTGTGTGTGATAAAGTACAGGGAAGGGACTTTCTATAATCCTCCAGGTGAATATGTCTTCCAGTGGGGCTATGTTTAATGGGCAAGTTTTTCTCCAGTGGTATAGCTTTTTTCCTTGCTGCTCCTCACTCTCTGCCCAGCCTTCAGTGTTCCCAATCATTTTCCTTAAATCTCTGACTCCTGTTGACAATGTTTTTTGTTTGTTTGTTTTTTTGTTTTTGTTTTTTTTTTTCCTTTTCCTTAGGAGAAACTGGAACAGTAGAAAGTGTTGGAGTGGAAAGAAATCCCTTCTTCCAGCATGGAGGAGGATTAACTATCTATTTTCCTTGTAAACCTGTGTTATAGAGAAGACAGTAGGTATATTTCATGAAGATCTATGTTTCCTCCCCATCTGCCAGGGCCATGAAAGTATCTTTCTCAAATCTTCACCATGATGTAAGCCCCTGGAGGGAAAACCCATGGCCATTTGGACACCTTTCCCATAGGACTTTTCCACTGAATTGTCTCATTTTTATGCTATTCTATACTTAACTTCTCATAATTCATCAAAAATACTATTAATGTGTTTCTGGTAAGCAGATTTTGGCTGTGATTATATTCACAAAGGATGTTGATTTTCAGTTTGTTTAATTTTCCTTCTTATAAAGAGGGTAGTGGTGACTTCAATCTCTTTACACATGGCAGAGTTGAAATTTGAAGTCCCTCAGTGACTTTTTTTTTTTTTTTAAATTTCCTCTACCTATCTTACCCCTTGCTTGCCACCAGCAACTACTAACCTTATTATTGTCCCCATAGTTTGGCCTTTTCCAGAATGTCTACAGTTAGAATACTATAGTTTTAGCATGTTTTTCTTAGGGAAATGTTCCTTCTCACATTTTCCATGGAAAGAATTGAAAATTATTATTACATGATGCGAAGACTGCTAGATAGTTCTAAAATTAAATGCTAGCTCATATTCAGATATTTTAACTGATTTATAATCATTTTAATATTAACAAATGAATAATGCTAAAATGTAGAACAAATTTAAAGTTTTATACCCTTTTCACTAATTTACATATTCTACTTTACCTCAGTACTCTGCCTGCTACTATTTAAATACACCAAAACAAGTAAGTGACCTATTTAGTAAGCCAATCTTGGTACTTTTCTCCAGTCTTTTCCAATCTACCTGTAACATGCATTTTATCTAGATTTGTTTAGATATGTTTATTTTTCCAACATTCTTAACAGTTAACATACAACATAATTATTTGATACATTAATACATTTGTGTTTATATTCCTAACTTGTGACATTTGACAAAGCATAGAGATCTTGGGGGGGGGGATCATTAATGGTAGGAAAGTACTACCAGCATCTAGTGGGTAGATACCAACGATGCTCCTACAAATTTTGCAATTCACATAGCAGCTCCTCCTCACCCTTACCTAAGAGAAAAATATGCAGCTCAAAATATCTATAGTGCTGAGGTTGAGAAACCCTGCTATAATCTGTCCAAACTAATGATCATTTGACACAAATTTCAAGGTAAAGGGAGAACACTCATTTAAAGTTTGTCTCAATTAACCTATTGAGAAAAGGGTTAGATTAACTGAAACATAATTTTTTTAAAAAAACAAAACAATGCTAAACTTTTTCTGATGTGCCAATTTGGATACAAAACACTGTTTTGATAATATCATTTTTATAGGATAATATATTTTTTATCATTTTATAGGAAGACCCAGAGTTTCAATTCTTTGGAGTAATTGTATTCATTATTTACATTTTTATAACATCTTGGCAATGACATCTCTGATATATTACACAAATATTACTTTGTTACTTCCTTGAAGGAATTTTCCCTGTTATGCTATAGTTATCACTGCACTCTCATTCAATGTGGTTCATTGATCTTTTCAGTGTTTCATTTTCAATTGTTTGAAATCTACCACAAAGTGCAATTTATGTTTCTTTTTTCCATCATATGGTTTTTTACTTTCCATCCTCCATTTTTTTTTCTAGACATTTGTTTGTTTCATATCTCCAAGTCTTGACATGTATTAGAGATAACTAATAGTATCACTATCCAAATAACCTGCAATAGTTACATCACAATTTTCTATGGTCACAAACCTTTACACAGAGTCTACATAGAGATACAATGAAACAATTTGTGTACATTTTGAATGGACCCATTCTTCTGATTTAGAGTCAGAATAATTTTGAGAAATTCAAACTTCTGTTTAGATGGAAAGTAGATAAACTATTTTTCTATACAGATGAATCACTTAATATATTTTTTTCTTGACTCACTTAGATAAAGTGATTGACATATTTGAACAATGCTGCAAGAGTGAGCATATTGGAATTGATTTACCCTTCCTGGCAGAATCTGAATTCATTCTAAATGAAGATCTGTGTCTATGATTGTTATCTATAGGTTCTATTGTTTTTCATATTCTTTTGAACTGATATTTTATCTTTTGTCAGATCTAACTGGATCTATTCTAGTCAGAAGCTGGGTCTCTTTCTATTTGCTTTAAGCAGAGCAGTTACAATTTGTGTTCTTTATGTCATTATTCATGGTGTCTTTTCTAAGCCCCCTTGCATGTAAATTTCACTATTTTCCTTTATTATTCAAAAATCTTATAAAATACATACTGAATAAATAATTTAATAATCCCAAAGATCTGAATGTTACATGGTATATTTGAATAATTAGTAATGCTCCTAAAATATTCCTATTTTTTTTTGTCATCAAGTATAATACATCAAATATCCAAAAACATAGTCATAGTTTTGCTTTACTAACTGGTAAGATGTATCATTTTAGAACATTTTCCTAATAATATTATAAAGTGTTTTCCTTTTGTAAAAGAAAGGGAAACAAAACTTCCATAGCACTCCTAATACAATCTAAACACTTATAGATGATTAGGTAGAATCATATTAAGCTTTGCTGTTTCACATAAATTTTATTTGCTTCTTGGGTCAAAAAGATAGCAATCCAAAACTAATAATAAGTGGAATAACTTAACTGAGGGACTACCCAGGGTTAGATTATACCCCTTATTTCCCTAGATGTCACTGATAATTATTCAAACTAATAGTACAAATATCAAAATAGTAATAAGGATATTTACTGATATGAGTGTTTTTTAAGATAATTTTATTTAATTTATTTATTTTTTATTTTCTTTCTTTTCTTGTAATTTTATTTTTTTTTCAGTGTTCCAGGGTTCATTGTTTATGCACCACACCCGGTGCTGCATTACCACCCAAACATTATGAACTGTCCAGAATTTATCAATAGATGTGAGCAGTAGGGCATTCTGGAGAGCCATGGTATACTAGGACTAACCATCATCAAAGCATTACTTAAATTGACAGAATATGACTATTTACACTAGCGTAGAAATATTCTGTGTGAAGGGGATCAAAAGGGCTTTGGTTTCTTTCATTATATTTCAACACTCTTATTAGGAAATTGGGTTTGGAAAAGACATTACAAAATACAATGATTCCCACAGTCTTTGTAGTCCTTATTAAACCCCAAGTGATGGTGTTACAGGATTTTTGTTCATTAATGCCTGTGGTTCTTGGTCACGCCACTTCAAAGAATGAAGACGCAGACCAGATGAAGAGTGGTAGACAGCAAAGCAAAG
>ML112117.1:58405-95385 GCA_003697995.1 Taxidea taxus jeffersonii
TTATTGAGCAATAGTACAAAGATCCCAGAGAAGGAGAGGACCTGAGAAGGTTGTTATTTGGCTTTCAGATCTAGGGGTTTTTATAAGCTCTTTCTAGAAACTATCTTAAGCATTCTGAGTGTGGGCCCCTGAAGATTAGCTACTGAGGTGTGGCAATCAGGTTTTTGATCATGTACCTGTCTTCCTATGAGGTTATTATTCATGTTTTGCTGGTTTTTTGGGCTGACATCTGGAGACTAACTTCCTCAGCTTGTGATAGTGACCCATGTTTTATGGTTAATTGTTTTGTTTCAGGATGTTTTGCAAAAGTCATTCTTGCAGAAGCTGCTAGACAAGATGCTATTGTGGTCTTGCCTAAACTGTCAAACAGGATGTATGTGCAGTTCTATTGTAGCTGTCCTAGCTATCTCTTTTCTTGGTGGGGACCCTGACCCTGACTACATAAGTGTCCAATTAACCTCTAACATAGGCTGACCCTCCTTGAAGCTATATAATCTTCATTTCACAGCTCTTCTTTCCTCCAAGGCAAGGTGGTAAGCACTGAATAGACTATCAACTTTGTTTTCTTTTTTCATTCACATGCAGTAGATGGATTAGAAAAATTATTCTCCATCTCCTATGAATTATATTAATTTTACAAACTTAAATCTAAAATACACTTTCCACTTATGACATGAGAAAGGAATCAGGGATTAATTCTCCCATTTATAATGTAAAAAAGAAAACACACAAATATCTTACAGAACTTTGGTTATGTGATACATATTAAAAAAAGACAAAACCATGTATAATATATAGTTTACGAGTATTATACCTACATATTCTCTTATTTATTTACATATATCTACTGTGCACTTACTATGTTTGAATACTAACAGGACTACTATCTTAAATATTTTAAAATTCATTACTTCTGATATATTTTGGTCATAATTACAGATACTCAAATCAGAATGACACTATTCTTCCTTAAATAAAAAGATATTTTAATTTTTGCTCATTTTTTTCTAGAAATTGATGACTTAGAGATGAAATATAAATGTCTACTTAGAATGGTGTTTAAAATATGTCTCCTATTGTAGTTTTCATTCCAAATTTCTGAGAAACACTATTAATCCAGAATGGCACTTACGTATTTATTAGTTGGCATACTAATCTTTGATAGTTAATCAACAGAGAAGAAACACTATAAAACTTAAAAGAACATAACAACGTTAGTGTATATATCATTTTCTTCACCCTACTGAACCACCAACATTGTACTTAAAATGTAGCATTGTACTTAATATGTAATATGTACTCAATAAATATTTAAAATGAGTAGTTACTCTCAAATGATGAATATTTACTTATCATTTTGAATAAGTTGAATAAGGTTTTGCAGTCCCAGCATTATTGACATTTAGAAGCATATAATTCTTAGTGTTGAGGGTTGTCTTGTAGTTTGTAGGATGATTAGCAGTATGTCTAGCCTTCACCCACTAGATATCAGCAGCAACCCCTCCTCTTTCCCAGCTGTAGCAATCAAAAAAGTCTCCAGACAATGACAGATATCTCCCAGGGGGGGAATCAAATCCAGTTGAAAATGATGAATCTCAGGTGATTTCTCACTAATTCTTGTAACAGCTAAACAGAATATGGAATTAAGGAGGGAAAACCTCTGATTCCTTTTGTTTGTTTTCAAAGTCTAATAGAATTGATTTCTAATCAAAAGCTATTGTTATATATTTTTATTATTAGGAACCAATTAGGTAGTTATTTGTGTTTCTTTATTTCTAATACTTTGATCTATAAACAAAAGTTTCAAATGAGATGATTATGATCAGCTTCTTCATAACCACTTAATATGTAAATAGTAATTATTAAATAAACCTGTGTGTCTATGCAAAATGAATATTACATAATTATTCTTTGTTTAGCATATTTTAAAAAATCATCCCTTCAACTTGCTATTGATTTATTTTTCTCTGTTTTTCTAGTTTCTTGAGGTAGGAACAAAGATTATTGATTTGAAACTTCTTTTTTTTAATTGAGATATAATTGACATATTATATTTTATTAGTTTCAGGTGTAGAACATAATGACTTGATATATGTATATATTGTAAATGATCACCACAATAAATCCAGTTAACATTCATCATCTCACATAGTTATTTTATTATAATAAGAAATTTTAAGACCCATTCTCTCTTAAGAACTTTTAAATATATAATATAATATTATTATCTATATTTGCCATGCTGTATAAGAAATACAAATATGTTGGACTTTTTTTAACTTTCAATTTTTTATCTACTTTGGTTTTAGTAATCTTACAGAATGACCTACATCATTTTCATTATTAATATATTTCAGTGAGTTATTGTAATTAGTGAGCTCATAGGCATGCTTTTGTTGTGAAATATTTTGTTATTTCTACCTCATTTAGGCAGCAACTATGCCTTTCCACTTCTAATGTTTGTATAGTAAGAATAATCCAGAGAACAGTAACACCTTTAATTTTTGTTGCTTCAGTAGCCTTCTGTATAATGAGAGCATAAGCAATGGTCTTCAAAGTCACATTTTTCCAATGGCTTTCAGGTGCTTGATAGAAAAACATTAAATCTATAGGTTGCTTTATATGTCATAGTTGTAGTACAGCTAGCCATATGGCTAACCTGAGTCTGTTTGCATGGCTTTTAGAGCATTTAGTTAATATACTTGTTCTAGTTCTACAGTTCTAAGACCAGAACTGTGGTAGCCTGAGGAAGATTCACTGATCTGGTGAGACCA
The DNA here is from genome assembly GCA_003697995.1 of Taxidea taxus jeffersonii. Taxonomy (NCBI): domain Eukaryota; kingdom Metazoa; phylum Chordata; class Mammalia; order Carnivora; family Mustelidae; genus Taxidea; species Taxidea taxus. The sequence continues at coordinate 61,180 of ML112117.1, forward strand.
AGAGTTCTTGATAAAGCTTAAGCTTATGCCTATTTGTTTTATTATGTTTTTCATTATAATCTTACTATATACTGTGAATTCCTGAGTTAATCATGTGTATCTTCCCAGAGGAAATAGCAAAAACTTCCTGCCACTTATCTATTTTTTTTCTCTATTTTCCCTCTTCTTATACCCTTCCTCTTCTCCCCCTCCCTATCCCCTCCCACACACAAAGACTATAAAGAACTACCCAGTCCTTCTGTCCAATACAAAATGACTTATTTTAAGAATGATGGCTGTTAACAACTCACAGTTAACATATTTGCAAGATTTGTCTTTGGCCAAAAAATGCTGCCTCACATTAGTTTGTTCTTCTTCTATAGGACACCTACTTTTAAAGACATTTTAATTCAGGGATAATAAAAGACAGCCTTTTATCACAATTCATGGTAACTATGAAGGTAGAGTTGTCAGAAAAAAAAAAAAAGAGAGACATCATTTAAATGTTAATATCAAATAAGTAAATAATTTTTGTGTGTGTCCCATGCAATATTTATAGCATACTTACACTAAAGTAAGTATATGTATACTTACATAGATATTTATCCATTGTTTATCAGAAATTCAAATTTTACTAGGCATCCTGTTCTTATATTTACTAAATCTGGCTCCCTTATCTAAAAGACCATGTTAGAGCTCGCTACCCAATCTTACCTCTCTCTCACTCTCAGATAGGTGTTATTTCATTGAATCGATTGCAGTAAACCACTTTCATTTGCATAACTCTCAAAGTCTGTTTTCCAGGAAAACTTATCTATGCCAGTTGATACAAATTATAGTCCAAAAAATGTATATGCTAAAATGAAATTTTTGGAATAAAAGCATCTGCTAGCCAGTTGGCAGTAAGAACCCCATCACTGGTAATAGATGGGGTACTGAAAGTCCCTGACATGTAATAATGGTACAGTTATTTAAACTTCCATGATAATAAACCAGAATGGGATTCTATAGGGTGGGGGGGGAAGCATTGGTTGGTGAAATATCCCAGGTCTCTGGTATTAGAGAAATTTAAGAGAAACAGTAATTATGAGGACTACAGAATGGGATACTTACTGCTGAGGCCATTAATACACAGAAGGAAAAGAACAATAAAAGACTTAGAGTGATTAATTACTAACTTAAGGCAACACAGAACATAAATATAAAATATAATCATCTCCAACATCTGGAGGGTAGAAAATATTAACATTCAGACCTGGCACTTATTTAGAAGGATAACAGAATTACAGAAAAATTGTCAATCCAGAGTGCTATGCCAAGGGTGAGAAGCTGACTAAAATTAAAGTTTTGAGGTGCCTGGGTGGCTCTGTGGGTTAAGCCTCTGCCTTTGACTCAGGGAATGATCTCAGGGTCCTGGGATCAAGCCCCGCATTGGGCTCTTTTTTCAGCGGGGAACCTGCTTCCCTCTCTATCTCTGCCTGCTGATCTGCATACTTGTGATCTCTCTCTCTGCCAAATAAGTAAATAAAATATTTTTTAAAATAAAAAAAAAAAAGAAAAAGAAAAGTTACAATGAAATATAGGATAGAGAATCTGGGTCAGAAATTATGAATCCTCAGATTTGTTTTTTAACACTCTAAGCCTACAAATACGCCCCTTCTTGTTAAAGGCTAGTGCTTGTCCCTTGTTTGAAGATGATCCAGAGACTTCCATCTTATAAAATGACTTTCAACTCCTCTAGATAAACCCTAACCTCCCTCATATCCACTTAGCAAACAAGTAGAGATAAGCTTCAATATATATTATTCAGAAGTTAATAAGTGTTCCTGCTAAGAGATGAATGGGAGACTATACTCAAATGAAAATGTATGGCCTAGCCAATATACACTGTCATGAACCATAAATATATACATAGGACAAAGTCCAAAAGAAAGTTAACAAAAGTGGTTAATATAAAGTTGGATTAAAAAAAATAAAGTCTATTTGTCTGGGAACACTCTTTCCAATTAAGGATTTCATACCCTGACAAAGACCCTGAAACTCAGGGTTAACATCCCTTTGGAAGGCTTTTAGAAGACTGGGGAAAGTGATGGCCCACACAAAGTCCAGACAAAATGCCAGTATTTCTGTGTGGGATGAAGGGAAAAAGAAAGAAATCCCTCAGTAAAGACAACAAGTTAAAACAGATATTCTATGTAAGACTGGAAAATCTATCAGCTGACAATTTTCCCCCAAAAGCCCACATTTACCAATATGGTAAGGAAAGCACTGTGAAGGGGTCACCAGCATCATGGGATCAATGGTTACTCCCTATGTATGCCATGGCTGATAGCAGTTGCTTATTAGAAATGGGGATACTAGGATCTCAGAATAATAGAGTCCAGGTGGCAGTACATATCTGTTAGAAAAAAATAATGGATGCAATTATTGATATGAGCAGGAAAACAAAAAAAGAATGGAAAGTAGGAGCTGGATAGTCAGAGAACTATGGAGATTGCTAGAATACAGTGTCCCTAAGGACAAGATAGAAGGCAATCTTTAAGAGTATTTTTCATTTTGTGCAATCAAAAGAAATGAAGTATGGATGGTTAGCATATGAAGGGCAACCATCCATATAAAAACATCATAATTCCTTACACAGTTTGCAGACATGAGCCAGTTTTAAAACCCAGAACACATTTACTGAAGAAAAGGACAGTTTTCCTGAGGAAAGAACCTTCAACACTGGGTAAAGTAGAATTGAATGTGACCATGGACCACTCAATAGTGATTTCCCTGATCTCTCAAATGATAATTACAATATAGTATGAGGTAGTTTTCAGAGTCCTGTAAGGTAAGAACTATCATAGTTGTGAGGGTGAAATAGAAGCTGTTGAAAGTGGTCTTAATCTTACCAAGATAGTAAGGCAAAAGCAATGTTGCAACATAAGGGGAATGGGAGAAATCATTGCCATTCTTAAAAATTTAGTGTGTTGATCCTTATCATACCCTCCTTAAATTACAAATCTGGTCTTTACAATAAACTGTATGAGCCCTGGACAATGACTGAAATAGTATTTCAGTGGCTGAAATAGTAGTAAAATATATCTTTGCTACAACATGTTAACATCTACCAAGACATGTGGTATATAACCATTGATCTGGAGAATGTTGTTTTGTTTTGATTTGCTTTGTTTGCTTTTCATTGAGGGAAGGGACCAGAGCAGTTTTTGTCGATGTGGAATAAACAACAGAATATATTTCTTTCTCATCCAAGAATTATACCAGCTCTCTAGCTCACTGCCATTATAATAAAGCTCAAGAAGACCTATAATATCTGTACACTCTGCATAATAGCACAATATTTCTTTCTATTGATGCAATTGTGTTAATTGGACCATATGAATACAAAATGAGTAGAATATTAAAGGCCTTGAAGATGATACAAGCACTGAGGAGGGCGTGATAAATTCTACAAAAATTCAAGACCCACTAGATTAATGAATTTTCAAATAGGTCTTATAGTCTGGGTCATGTTTGGACAATACAATTCTCATCAAAGCATATGATAAGTTATCAAATTAATAGATCTCATATGTCTCTCTACATTTTTTTGATAAAAAATAGTATAATAAAAACACTTTTTTTCCCCCTAGCTCACACTTATGATTACCTGGTTGGCAGGAAAAGGAAAGTTAATACCAATGTATAGAAACAAATAATGGCATGGCTTAGTTCAGAAATTAATTGTCTAAGCATTTGGGTACAAGTTGAAAATGGCCTATTATTATTTTACTGTCTCACTTAGAGGTGACCCTGAAAGACAGCAATGAACAGAAACAATCCCAATAACTAGAGGTTTTATCCAGGCATACTCACTTTGAGTGAGTGTAAATAAAAGTGGTACACAGAATATACAGTTTTTTGGGCAATGTCAAGCTGCTGAGTCCTGTGATTAGACTTCTGAAGGAACAAGGGTTAGAAGATAAAGGACAAGAAATTCTGTAGAAGTACATGCAAAGACATTTGGAAGTGAATATGAATTGTAAAGGTCTTTGTATTGCATACTAAAGCCCATCAGAGAAGCCTTAAAAGGAAAAGACATTAAACCAACCAACAGGTTGGCTCGGTGGTTCAGTTGGTTAAGTGCCTGTCGGGTCATGATCACGGGGTCCTGGGAGAGAGCTCTGTGTCTGGCTTTCCATTCAGTGGGGCGTCTACTTCTCCCTCACTTTCTCCATCTCTGATCTCTCTCACTCTCTTTTAAATAAGTAAGTAAAATCTTAAAAAAATGAACAAACAAAACAAAACAAACAAAAAAAACCCGCAACAAAATTAAAAAAAAAAAAAAGAAGCCAACAAATAACAACAAATCCCAAGTAGATGGAATGACTTGGGAAATTTACATCAGTAAGTTTCTTTCATTGGCCATCCTCATGAAAATAAACTGGGCTCACAAATGGAACAACTATGTTAACAAGGATGGAATCTGTAAATAAACTCAATATCATGAACCCCCTACTTATCAATGAAAACCAAATTAGTGTTGCTGTTAAATATCAAAGCAAAAGACCCCAACACTGAGCTGTCAAGATAATACCAGTACTCAAAGAGAACAATCAGCCCCTTGTTGAAAAGTTAAATACATAAACACATTGAAACCATTAATCTCTAAAAGGTTCAGGGATTTTTTTTTTTTTTTTTTTTTTTTTTTTTTTTTTGACACAGCATATGTTAAGGGTATGGATTTTCCTTCCTTGACCACTGAGCCTCAGAAACCACTATTATCTAATGGTCTATGGAGCATATGACCAACTGATATATGACTCTGCAAAAGATCACACAAAATAAAGGAACACATGGGGTGTCTGGGTGGCTCAGTGGGGTAAAGCCTATGCCTTTGGCTCAGGTCATGATCTCAGGGTCCTGGGATTGAGCCCCACATCAGGTGCTCTGCTCAGTGGGGAGCCTCCTTCCCCTTTTCCCTCTTTCTGACTGCCTCTCTGCCTACTTGTGATCTCTGTCTGTCAAGTAAATAAATAAAATCTTAAAAAATAAAGGAGCACACATTGATTCAATTGAATTTTAATGATATACATAAGATTATGGAACTCACTTTTTTTGTTAGGTATCACAATACCCAGAAGCTTCCAAATATAATCATGGGGAAACTTTTGAAGGGCAAACAGAGGTTTCAGCCTAGAAATGATATCCTCTAGATTAGATTTTACCCTCAAGGAGATGCAGTTTATAACTCAATCAATGATACTTATTTGGCACTATATCTCTAAAAGATAAGAACACATGGTTCCAGGAAACCAGATAAGTAAATAGGAGTAACTTTATTTACTTTCAGTCTCAATAATCCATTTGGCAATTTATGTTTTCTATTTTTGTAACACCACGATTTATATATGTAAATATCCTATTCCCAGAGAGAGAACACTACTACCACAAGACACAACAAGAATCCCATTGCATTTTAAGTTTATGTGTTTCCTGGTCCCTTAGGGCTTCTCAATGATTCCAAGAGATGAAAACATATGGGGAAAAATCAATATCTAGGCAAGAGTAATGTTCTCTGATTATCTCTAAAAGGTAATCATCTGTTATACAATAGGAACAAGAGAGAATACATTTGGCATCCAGGCGATCCATGGGGGTTTCTTGTTATTCCCCAGTCCCAACTAAATAGTAACTAGACATGTGCAAGACCTTTAAGAAGGATGTGACAGCTAAAGGCTCAGATCCCTTAGGGATGAGTATCTGAGTCACTCCAGACCAGATAAGATATGTGCTAATTTGAATTTTCTAAGAAGCAAACAATAAGAAGAGATGCAATATCCAAAGGCTTGAGGTGTGGAGAGTGAAGGTGGGGGATATGCTTATAAAAGATAAAGTAGAGAGGTAGCAGGAGAAGCCTTAATACTGTAATGCAGATTCGATACATGTGAGAGAAGGAGGGAAAGGCAATTTGTGTAGGTAGAATCTCAAATAGCAGTAGAGCTCCAAAAAGTCTCAGGTATGTTGCTTAGGACCTTTTAGTGAGCCTCCTCTCAGCTCAAGTACCCTAGCTATCCTCAGTTTGAGGAAGGTTTATAAGAGGAAGGCCTCAGTGGGAACCCTGAAATGGAACCAAAGAGATGACAGCTAAAATTTGTCAGGCAATAATATTACTTATAGTGAGTGATCTTAAAGAGAGGTCTGAGTAGAACATCTGTGGCAGACATAATCTGTGGTAGCCACAGCCACCTGAACAAGCAGAAAAGGGAAACTAGTACAGGTATTAAAAGGGGAAAATAATGAATATTAGTTGCATGCTGAGATTAGATGCATGCAATTTTCTGTAGCACATTTCATCATAAGTTACATAAGTTTCCTCAGGAAATGGGCACATTCAGAATTTCTGAGATGTTCAGAGATGATGATTTTATTATGTAAATCAATGCATCCAACTGCCATAAGTGGTAGACGTAGTGTTTGCTTCAGATTCCAAATTCCTCATTCCAGTATGTAGGCACTCATTTTCCGGATTCAAGAAGTGATGGCTAGCAGCTGACAACTGAGTCCTTTACTGGGAATAGTTCTTGCCCCAAAAGACATGCAACTCTACATGTCATAGTATGTTTCCTGTAGAATTTATATATGTATGTGTGTATATCATACATGCATGAATACACACAGAGAGAATATGAAAATAATCATGAATAAGGGAGTGTGAACTTCCAGAAGTTCTGATATTATCCTCACACATGCTCACATTTATGATCTGAATTCCTGCTAAATGGATTTGTGTCTTTGATCACTCACTGTAAGATTTATTGCTTTTTGATATTGTAATATCATTGCATGGTGATGCATACCCACCATGGTGGCTACACTTCTGATGAGCATCGCTAAATGTATAGAAAAGTTGTGACCATGTATACACCTGAAATGAATGTAACAACCTATGTCAACTATACTAAAAACAAAAACAAAAACAAAAAGCTAAAGTTTTATTGGTTTTTATAATCTTATGAATTGATATATTTTTATTAGCTCTATGTCTACTATGTCAAGAAACTAGTTTTTTCATATTGAATTATTCAGAGCAGTTGTAGTTAAAATTGTATATGCAGATGTATCATTTTTTCTTACTTATCCATGGAGCTATTTCTAAATTCTTTGTTCTTCATGATATTATTCCCTTTTATTACCTTTGCAGTATCTTTTTTTTTAAATAGCTTTATTATTGTATAATTGACATATAGTAAGTTGCACATATTTAAAGTACACAACTGATAAATTGTAACATATGAATATACCTGATATAATCACCACAATTAAGATAATGAAAACATTGCCAACCCTAAAAATTTCCTCATATCTCCTTATAATATCTCCAAACCTCCTCTCATTCTAGTTGCTAGGCAACAACTGATGAGAGTTCTGTCACTATAGATTAGTTTATATTTTATTTCATTTAAATATTTTAAGTAATAATGAATTTTATTCAAATATAATCATGCAGTATATAGTCTCTTTGGTCTCCCATCTTGCACTCAGCATAAATATTTCAAGATTCTTCAGTTTATAACATGCATCAAATGTTTATTCCTTTTTTTTTCTTTTTTATTCCATTTTATTTTATTTTATTTCTTTTCAGTGTTCCAAAATTCATTGTTTATGAACTACATCCAGTGCTCCATGCAATACACGTCCTCCTTAATACCACCACCACCCTCACCCATCCCCCCACTCCCCTCTAAAACCCTCAGTTTGTTTCTCAGAGTCCATAGTCTCTCATGGTTTGTCTCCCCTTCCAATTTCCCCCATCTCACTTCTCTCCATCTCCCAATGTACTCTATGTTATTCCTTATGCTCTACAAGTAAGTGAAACCATATGATAGTTGACTCTCTCTGCTTGACTTATTTCACTCAGCATAATCTCTTCCAGTCCCTTCCCTGTTGATACAAAAGTTGGGTATTCATCCTTTCTGATGGAGGCATGATACTCCATTGTATATATGGACCATATCTTCTTTATCCATTTGACTGTTGAAAGGCATCTTGGCTCTTTCCACAGTTTGGCTATTGTGGATATTGCTGCTATGAATATTGGAGTGCATATGGCCCTTCTTTTCACTACATCTGTGTCTTTGGGGTAAATACCCAGGGAGAATATTTAAGAGTTGTTATCATAACAATTGTGCATCAATTTGCCAAGATTAAATAGAATTCCTTAAAATAATTCTCCCACTTTGTGAATCAACTAAGTGATTCATAGGTAATAAACATTGAGTTCTTGGCCAGAAAGCAGTAGAGTCAAGGGATTCACAGAACTGAAACTAATGCTCAATAAAGATGATCTTGCTATCTAATACAGAGCATTTACTAAAAACATGGCATTTCATTTGGGTGAGCATTAAGCAGTTCTCACAATTTACCTTGTTTGTCTGAAGCTTCTCTCTTTCTCCATGCCCACTAATCCTTCCTTTTCTTTCTAGCTCTAACTCCACTTATTTAAGTAGCAAAATGACTGTATGAGACTGAGATCTCTCTGTCCTCCAAAGTCTATATGAACTTGTGAAGTAATTCAGGAAGGGTAGGGAATGAAACTTTTATGGCTCTTTCGAATAAAGACATCAGAGTCACCATCCTACACTGTCTCTTAGGGCAGGAACCTGCTGGATTTAGTTAATTAAGTTAGGGCAATGATTGCAGTAGAATGAAGAAGCTAACACAACTGTGTGAGTGAGGCCATTTGGGTCATATCATTATACTACTCTTATAGCTTCATGTACTGAATGTATAATTGCTATTGATTTTTCATATGCCTATACTGTGCATGAAGGTATTCTCCCTATCAGATAGAACTGCTTTAAGAAAAGTGCTATACCTTTAAGGCTCTGCAAACATAATAACCCATTTGAGATATAAGTATCCATGGCTAATGATTTTTCCAATTGGAGCCTCTAGCAAAGGAAGGCAGCCTTCCTCCAGAGGTGTCCCTTGATATTGACCCATCACCTGCCTGATGTAGATTGCATGAACACCTTTAGAAAAGCAGCTTGCTACTGCCTTCGGCTCAGGTCATGATCCCAGCTTCCTGGGATCGAGTCCCACAACGGGTTCCTTGCTTAGCAGGGAGCCTGCTTCTCCCTCTGCCTCTACCTGCAACTCTCTCTGCCTGTGCTCACACTCTCTATCAAATAAATACATAAAATCTTAAAAAAAAAAAAGGAAGAAAAGCAGCTTGCTACTGGGCTCTTCCAAAACAACTCCTTACCTCTGGATGCCTTGTGACTCTCTGGCCTGATACTTCCATTTTGAGGCTAGAGTGGTGAGCTCAAACCTAAAAACTAACAATGCAGGAAAGTTCAACTAGCCTTACTTGTGAAATGGAAATTATATATTCAAGAATGTAATTGGTCTGATTGCAGGGACATGTCAGTCATATGAAAAAATTTTCCTTTGGAGAAAACTTTCTCACTCTGTTAATGCAAGCAAAGCCCCTGGTTTACTAGGGCCCCAAGTTCACAGAGGTTCCCTTAAATGCCCAGGCATGACTCACTGATGGCTTGGTTAAACTGATAACCAGTGCTGTCCATAGGGTTGTCTTTGCCTGATCTTTGACGTTGGTTAAATTGTCCTTTCATTGCTTTTTGGGGGGTAATTTTAGCTCCTCAAAGTTGTTGGCATTATTTAGGTTAAATAATGATGCTTCAGTCCAATCAGCTGACTCCAAAAAATGCAATTGTGATTTTAAAACTAATCTGTGTCATTCCTATACTGTGTATAATCTAACAATGGTGTGCCTTTCATCACAAGAGCCACTTAACAATGGGTTGATACTTAAGGTAAACCATCCATACCATCTGCAGTCATTTGTTAAATACTGGAACATTTCCTCAGAAATCTGACTCTACTTCCCTCATCCCCTAGAATACACACCACATTAAGGTGTTTTGGTCAATAAACATGCTTACCTTTAAGAAGGAATCATCTATGTTTGCCTGATTATTGGGTAATGATAAGAATAAAGGAATTTGGACATTATAAAGAGTTATCTGAAAACATACAAAACATCTGTTAATATATCCAGATATCCTCTTAATATTCATTCAACTAGCTGTCACTCACCCATTTCATGGGATGAATAAGTGTGATTCAGTTAGTTACATGGACAAACAGATAGGACTAACTGCCCTTAGTTTGTCACTCCAAAATCAAGGGCTAACCTCAATTTTTTAAAATGATTTGGTAAGTACAAGTTTTGCCAGTTGTCCAAAAGGCCAGAATGAAGTACTGACAATGAGTGTCTCCTCACTGAGACATGTTTTACTTGAAAGAAGGCAATGCTTTTCAACATATGCATGTTTCAACATGTGCCCCCTTTCTTTCCAGGGGCAACATGTTCACCTTCAAGATTTACTATTTTGTGTCAAACATTAGCTTACCTCTCTCCTGAAAACACAGAGTTGTGCACCTAAGTGGTGGACAGAAGATACCACCAAGGATTTAGGAAAACACTACACTGGTAAATCATGTGGATAGTTCTCCAAAATGAGAGTTAATTAGGCAAACTTCTTCTTAGAAATTACTTACTTGTTATTTAAACAAGCAGTTATCTCTAGAATGGTAATTATCCAATTAGAAAAGGTGCTGGAAATTTGTCTCTGACTTAAGCTAAAGTGACCAATAACAGCAACTCAACCCTAGAAGATGTCTAGATCAGCCCCACCTTGTTGGCCAGGGCTGTATAAGTATCTCTTTGAGTATATGAGCAATTTTTACCATATATTTTTGTACTGAGATTAATGTCTTGGCCGTGCTAGGAAGGTCAATGGGAAAACTTAAGGAGAAATCTACCAGGTTTTGCAATAGAATCTCTGAGAGTTCATGAGATTCACTCAACTGATTGGTTTTGTAACCCTCTGGGACATGATTGAGCTCAATACTGCAGGGTGGCCTTATCCTGCTTTTTTAGATTCCTGTTGACAATAGCCTTAACTTAATGCTGAAAGAGAGAAATTAAATAGATTTGGTTCCAGGCTGTTTGTTAGATGAGTAAGAATGATTCGTGGAGTATACATACTGGGAAATGTGCCAGAAGCCAAGATAATGTAGAAATGAGTGGTGATATTTTTGAAAGGAAATTATCTATGAATATTTCCCATTTCTGTATGTCTCCTGAGAAGAGGTATAGTCTACCTTTGTTCTGGCTTGTTTTAAAAAAATATATTTGTATAGTAGAGAGTCCTGGAAAATAGATGTGGGCTCTATGTAGAGCAAAACACATGGTTACTTTCATCCTTAAAAGATAAACATATTGCGGTGCCTGGGTGGCTCAGTCAGTTAAGCGACTGACTTGATTTCAGCTCAGGTCATGATCTCAGAGTTGTGAAATAGAGCTAGCATTGGGCTCTGTGCTGGGTGTGGAGCTTGCTTAAGATTTTCCCTCTTTATCTTCCTCTGTCCACCCCCCCTTAAAAAATTATGAAAGATAAACTGAGTGGAAGTCCTTTAGAAGAAAGGACAGGTGGGCTCACTGTTTACTGTAATATAATGTCCTATAAAGAAGAGTGGACATACTTACTATCTATTATAAAATACATGAATTCCTTAAGTTTGGAGTTCCTTTCTTGAAACACAACCCCAATGCATAAGCAGATGTCATCTGATCCTCTTCATGTTGTCCTATGGGCTTTGGAGCTTGAGATACCAGTATAAGACAATGTGGATACTCTGGCTACTGCTATTGGTATGAGCAGTAAACAGATAGGACTAACTGCCTTTAGATTGTCACTCCAAAATCAAGGGCTAACCTCAATTGTTTAATTCAGGATTTTCATATTTTCTCTAAAGATGCATTACACTATGATACACCAGTGTGCAAATTTCTTAGCTTCCAAAATAGATAAAATTTAAACTTGACAGTCCATGGCACTGTGTTGTGTCCTTTACTTGAATTGTACTACTATTGGTATATATCAATAAACTGGAGAAATGGTACCTAATTCTGGAAGTATTATGTGTAAGTCATAAACCATAAAAAGAGTATAAGGGGTAAAGAGACTTTTGCCTATTAAAAAAAAAAGAACAGGGAGATGGGCAGGGTTATGACTAAATACTGCTTAGATACTTGAAGTAGAATGCAGTAGCTTATGGTCTAAGATCTGGGAAGAAGGATGGGGTATATAAACCCTAATATTTATAGGAAGAATCCTGTAAAAGGTTTTTATAACACAAGTTACACAATTAAGTTTTACATGCAATGTGTTATCAGGAGTCTGCCAAAATTAACTGATTTAGTTGCCTATGTGTATGGCTATAACTTTGAATAATTCATATCACATTGTTTAGGAGAAGAGCATCATTAAAGTTCTAATACCTCATACCTTAAAGATCTAGTTGGCTTAGCCAAAAAAGACTTGAATGAACATGATGATATGTAGTATATGGAGTTAGAAACAAAGACCATAATGATGTTAGCAACAGATGCATATCTAGCAAGATAAAATGAATGGGGCATGATTATAAACCAGGAGTACAATATCACCCTCATGATAGAATGTCTTCAGTTGTAGGCCTTTGAATATAAATCTTATGATATGAAGATATAGTGTGTTCTTCTTGTGTGTGTATGTGTGTGTGTGTGTGTGTGTGTGTGTGTGTGTGTGTGTGCATGTACGCAGTTTTTTTTCTTTTTTCTTTTACTATGGGCATCTGATTTAGATAGATAAGCCTTGGGATATCCCCTCACCCCATTCCAGCTTAAATAAAGCCTATCCAAACTTATATTACATCAGATGTAACTGTGTATTTATTGACTTACTCTTGAAAATTTATGAAGCCATATCTATTCGTATCTATTTTTTGTTTTATTTAACAGAAAGACAGCGTAAGGAATTATTCAGCTGTTACATTTATACACACTTATAAATATATCTTAAATTTAGAGATTTATTATTGACATTTCATCAAAATAGGGTTAGAAATCTATTTGTTAGAGTGAATTCTTGGTCCTAGCTAGGTATTTGGAAGCTGGAAATTGAAATATTAGTATTTAAGTTCATATTTTGTAATACAAATGAAATTTTTGAAATCTGTATAAAAATAAGTAATATTAATTAATTTGACTTTACAAGTACAGGTACAAAGAAGGAAATGTTTCTCAATTAAGCATAGTCTATTAATAAAGATCCTTGTTCTGGGAAAATGACAGTGATAGAAAGACTGGTTAACTTATCAATAAGATAATTTTTTTTTTAATTGCTATCAGCAAATATCCCGTAGAGGCTAGGAGGTCATAGTAAGAAAATGAGCAAAGGCGAGGTTGTTTAGGAGAGTCAAATAACAAGATCCACAGAATTTTCACATGGGACAGTCTCATCAAGCTTCCTCTATAAAATGGGTATAATATTCTAATATACTTAGTTTATAGTACTTTTGAAAATATTTAAATTTGTGTCTGACATGTAGTTATCATTCAATAAAATGTTAACTGTTCTTATTTATACTGTCAATAGATATTTTTATAACTGATTCTGCTGTGCAAATTGTCTTGGTTTAACCAAAGTTCTTAAGAGTAAAAATTAAAGTTAAATAAGTTATAATAAAATAAAATAAATATTGAACTGTCATAGTATATGTTTGCAACCATGCATACTTACAGTAACAGTAATAACTAAATAAAAGATATTATCACTTTGGAAAGGGTTGGGTTTATTTAAGATGATCCATTTTGGGGGCTCTTGGGTGGCTCAGTTGGTTAAATGACTGATGTTTTTGGCTCAAATCATGATCTCATGGATCACAGGACAAGCTGGCACCAGGCTCCATGTTCAGTGGGGAATCTGCTTGATTATTCTCTCCCTCTGCCCAACCCCTCAAATACATTAATAAATAAATACATAAATAAATACATACATAAATAAATAAAAAGATGACCCATTTGGTGGGTGCCTCGGTGGGCTCAGTTGGTAAAGTGTCTGGCTTTTGACCTCAGTTCAGATCTTGATCTCAGGATCATGAGTTTAAGCCCCATGTTGGAGCCCAGCATGGAGCCTACTTGAAAAAAAAAATGACCTATTTGTGTACCTTGTTCAAAAGTAATGGAGCTACATATCAGTTCCTGCTAGCCTGTGGAGTTTTAAACAATGCAGCATTTACTCACTGGGTGATTCCAAGTCTATTATTGTATGTTGGGTTCTCCAGAAGCCCATCCTAAGGCAGGGATTCAGGTGAAAGTAATTTATACAGACTAGCAAGGGAATGAAGAAGGATAGAAATGTAGAGTAAGCCACTGATCCCAGCCCAAGTTCTATAGTGGGTAGCCTCAGCCTAATTCATCAGAGGAATTTTGGAGTATAAGTTTGGTCTCAGTAAAGTTGACATGGTTTTCATACTTACTTTCAAATACATTCCTCTTTTCATAAGTGCTTCCTCCAGGAGGTGATATAAATTCCCAGGCACTCCAAGCCATCCCTTCATCTGAATAAGGATTTAATTAGCTTGAGTATTCCTCAGAAAAAGGACTTCTAAATGTTGGTTGTGATTGTAAGAAAAGTAAAATAGGTCAGGAGGTACACTAAAATAGTAAAACTAAATTAGACAATGTTCTAGTTATCTATTTCTGTGAATTATCACATAAAAGCTTAGTGGGTTAAACCAGTTTTGTTGTATCTCATCATTTTGTCGGGCATGTATTCTGGCCAGCCTCAGCTGGTTGATTTTCCTGTTTCATGGGACATTGAAATATACCACATGGTGGTATTCAGTTGGCAGATGGGCTGGTATGGACAGTCCATTAATAAGCTTTATTCACATATTTGCATCCATTGCTAAGATATTTGGAAGGCTGGCTTAGATAGGACTGTGGATTAGAACACCTACACAATAACATTAAGGGGACATGGGTAGAGCATCATCACTGCTCTCTATGTCACCCATCCAGCAGCCATTCTTTACTTTTCTTCCTTACTAAGGAAATGTGATTTTATTCAGCAAATGAGTAGTAATATGCTTAGGAAAATTGGCCCTTCCTCAACCCCTGTAGAAAGTGTGGATCATTCAATGCTAATCACAGTAATCCTATTTTTCCTTCCTTGTGGTTATTTTAGGTCTTGAGCATATGAAAGAGGAGATATTTATTGTGGACATTTGGGGAAAATATCTCCTTAAGTGTCTAAGATTATACACTTAAGGAAAAATAAGCATTTTATCTTTCTCCAAATTGCTGCATGAGGCTAGAATGTTTGGAGCTGTTGCTTTGGGGTAGAATGTTCTGAATATATCTGTGATGTCCATCTCGTCCAGTGTGTCATTTAAGACCTTTATTTCCTTGTTGATCTTTTGCTTGGATGATCTGTCCATTTCAGTGAGGGGTGTATTAAAGTCTCCAACTATTATTGTATTCTTGTCAATGTGTTTCTTTGATTTTGTTATTAATTGGTTTATATAGTTGGCTGCTCCCATGTTAGGGGCATAGATATTTAAAATTGTTAGATCTTCTTGTTGGACAGACCCTTTGAGTATGATGAAGTGTCCTTCCTCATCTCTTATTATAGTCTTTGGCTTAAAATCCAATTGATCTGATATAAGGATTGCCACCCCAGCTTTCTTCTGTTGTCCATTAGCATGGTAAATTGTTTTCCACCCCCTCACTTTCAATCTGGAGGTGTCTTCAGGTCTAAGATGAGTTTCTTGTAGGCAGCATATGGATGGGTTTTGTTTTTTTATCCATTCTGAAACCCTGTGTCTTTTGATTGGGGCATTTAGCCCATTTACATTCAGGGTAACTATTGAGAGATATGAGTTTAGTGCCATTGTATTGCCTGTATGGTGATTGTTACTGTATAATGTCTCTGTTCCTTTCTGGTAATACTTTTAGGGTCTCTCTTTGCTTAGAGGACCCCTTTCAATATTTCCTGTAGAGCTGGTTTGGTGTTTACAAACTCTTTCAGTTTTTGTTTGTCCTGGAAGCTTTTTATCTCTCCTTCTATTTTCAATGATAACCTAGCTGGATAAAGTATTCTTGGCTGCATGTTTTTCTCGTTTAGTGCTCTGAATATATCATGCCAGTTCTTTCTGGCCTGCCAGGTCTCTGTGGATAAGTCTCCTGCCAATCTAATATTTTTACCATTGTACGTTACAGACTTCTTGTCCCGTGCTGCTTTCAGGATTTTCTCTTTGTCGCTAAGACTTGTAAATTTTACTATTAGATGGCTGGGTGTGGGTCGATTCCTATTGATTTTGGGAGGTATTCTCTGGGCTTCCTGGATTTTGATGCTTGTTCCCCTTGCTATATTAGGGAAATTCTCTACAATAATCCTCTCCAGTATACCTTCTGCTCCTATTTCTCTTTCTTCTTCTTCTGGAATCCCAATTATTCTAATGTTGTTTCGTCTTATGGCATCACTTATCTCTCGAATTCTCCCCTCGTGGTCCAGTAGTTGATTGTCTCTCTTTTGGTCTGCTTCATTATTCCCTGCCATTTGGTCTTCTATATCACTAATTCTGTCTTCTGCCTCATTTATCCTAGCAGTAAGAGCCTCCATTTTTTATTGCACCTCATTAATAGCTTTTTTTATTTCAACTTGATTAGACTTTATTTCTTTTATTTCTCCAGAAAGGGTTTTTATTTCTCCTGACAGGGTTTCTCTAATATCTTCCATGCCTTTTTCGAGCCCGGCTAGAACCTTGAGAATCGTCATCCTGAATTCCAGA
Organism: Taxidea taxus jeffersonii; assembly: GCA_003697995.1. NCBI lineage: Eukaryota > Metazoa > Chordata > Mammalia > Carnivora > Mustelidae > Taxidea > Taxidea taxus. Next base: position 77,851 of record ML112117.1, read on the forward strand.
TCTGACATATTACCACTGTCTGTATTGATTAGGTCCCTAGCCTTCGGTCCTGTCTCCTGCTCTTTTTTTTGTGGTGAGTTTTTCGGCCTTGTCATTTTGTCCAGATAAGAATCCGCTGTTCTCCTTGTTAAGTGAACTTGGTCTTGGCTGGATTTCTTTGATCTTCTGGGGGAGGGGCCTGTTGTAGTGATTCTCAAGTGTCTTTGCCCCAGGCGGAGTTGCACCGCCCTTACCAGGGGCCGGGCTAAGTAATCCTCTCAGGTTTGCTTTCAGGAGCTTTTGTTCCCTGAACGGGCTTTCTGTAGAGTTCTGGAGGACGGGAATGACAATGGCGGCCTCCCAATCTCTGGTTCAGAGGAGCCGAGAGCTAGGGGCCCCAGTCTTCAGTGAGCCTTCAGAGAAAAGCGTTTAATCCCTCCAGTCTCCCTCGCCCACGTTTGCGCCGGAGACTGCGCGCGCGCGCGCACCCGCCCGCAGACACCGCACGCCCGCCGACACTGCGCGCACCCGCAGACCGCGCGCGCCCACAGACCGTGCTCAGAGAAAATCGTGCCTAAGCAGTCCCATCTCACTGGCTTCTGGGAGTGCTCCGAGCTCACCCAGCCTGTGACCAAGCGTCTCTGTCTCTGGCAGAGTCCCACCTGGAGTCTCCGGACCCCGTAGATCCCTGAGCTCTCCCGGGTCGGAGTCTCCCCGGATCTTGTGGGGACCCCTCGCACAGAGCACCGGTCCGTGTCACAGACCACTAGGAAACCTCGGCTCTGTCTCCGCAGCCGACTTCCCCGCTCTAATACCTGTGAGCTCTGCGACACTCAGACACCCCCGATCCTTCTGTGACCCCGCGGGACCTGAGTCCACGCTGTCCCCGTGAGGTCTTCACCCCAGTTTAGCTTCTGGAGTGATGTCCCTCCATGGAGCAGACTTTTAAAAGTCCTGATTTTGTGCTCCGCCACTTGCCGGGAGCCAGCCCCTCCCCCTGGGGTCTATCTTCCCGTCGCGTTGGATTCACTTCTCCGCTGGTCCTACCTTTCAGAAAGTGGTCGATTTTCTGTTCCTAGAATTGTTGTTTTTCTTCTCTTCGATCTCCTGTTGGATTTGTAGGTGTTCGGAATGGTTTGATAGGCGATCTAGCTGATCTCCTGCTGGCTGATGTCTCAGCCTCCTACTTCTCCGCCATCTTGACTCCTCCCGCAGAATGTTTGGAGCTGTAGCAATTGTTTTATAACTACTAGGGTGTAAAGCTGTGGATGAAAGCCAGTATGCTGAAGATGACAAAACAATCATAGAAAATGCTTGTGCAGTTTTGCTGACATTAATTTACCTACTGAATTAATGTGCTCTGGAATTCTTTGTTGTATGAAATAATAAATTTGGGTACATTTCCTTTGGGATAATATCAGTTCCCAATATTTAACAACTTCTAATATTCTGTTACTTATGACCAAAGCATCTTAAATGATATCTCTGCCATAATGTGTTATTATAAAGTCAATTTAGTGGATTTCAATAAGTAATATAAAGAATATCATAGCCTAAGTTAGATGAGGCTAGGGTACAGTAGAATAAGATAGGACAGTGTAGGATAGGATAGACTAGAAATCAGAGTGCAATTAGGTGTAGTAAGTATCAGATCTATTTAAAGTGCAGTTGTTTCTATTTTGTATACTAACATATACAGTGTATTATATATTCTAGTGACAATTGCATTTCTTCGAATCTTTTAATTTCTGATCTTTCACAAACTAAGTCTTCAAATTTGAATACAGAACAAGAACTTGAACATCTGAATGTAGATAGTATTAGCATATTAAGAACTTCCTAAAAATGGGGGTTTTAAATTTGAGAATTCATAAGTATAAACCAAACCATTCTAAAAATAGTTGTACGTGATGGATAACAAAACTATATTTAAAAAAATATCAGTAACTGAATTTCTTTTTTTTTAAAGATTTTGTTTATTTATTTGAATGAGAGAGACAGAGAAAAGGGAACACAAGCAAGGGAAATGGGAGAGGGAGGAGCCAGCTTCCTGCTGAGCAGGGAGCCAGATATGAGGCTCAATCTCAGGACCCTAGGATCATGACTTGAGCTAAAGGCAGATGCTTAATGACTGAACCACCCAGGCACCACCAGGATCTGAATTCCTATCCATACATGCTTTTATTTTAGTGAACAGGCTTAAAAGTTTGCAAAACTATAATCAGAGACTGGTGGTTATGGAGAGCACATATTGCATGGAGCACTGGGTGTGGTGCCTAAACAATGAATGTTTGAGCACTGAAAATAAATAAAATCAAATAAAATGGAAAAAAGTAAAAAAAAATCATAATAAGGATTATTCAAACAGAGGGTAGCAGAGCTATAATTAGACTCTTCTGAATCAGATGTGGAGAAGATCTGCAACTGATTAGAAGGGGATATTTCCAAAAGGCCAGAAGAGACAAAATTGACTAAAGAGGGAGGCGCAGGCATGAAAGTCATAGCTAATGCAAGGTAACCACTCCAAAGATCTACTTAGTTAGCAAGAGATTTCAAATAATACTGGGATTCCAGCTCTCAGGCTTTAGAGGTGATGTCCACATTTGGAGCCTTGAGGAAAGTTTAAGACTGGAATTTTCATCTCAGTGTCCAACATTTGATGGTATAGTGAAAATATAAACCTAAGACTTGATGTCCACTTGAGTTACCAAGTATGAAATAAACTTTTAAGAATGACATCTAGAACATTTTAGGTTTCATAGTGCCATTTTCTTACTAAAGAACTATTTTTTAATATTAAGGTAAATTAGCCAATTTTATGAAAATATCCTATAAAATAATCAATAGGAAAATTGTGTAGTCTATACCTATTATTACATTTTTTTTATTATTTATTTTAGAGAGAGAAAGAGAGGTGTGTGAGCTGAGGGGTGGGGCAAAAAGAGAGGGAGAGAGAGAATCCTCAAGCAGACTTCCTGCTGAGCAGGGAGCCCAGTGTGGGACTTGATCCCAGAACACTGAGATCATGACTTGAGCTGAAATCAAGAGTCAGCTGCTCAACTGACCAAGATTACTTCTATATTAAAACAAAAGAAAGTTTTAGATAAACTGTTAAAATTATATAGAGAGGCATAAGGAAATAAATTTTCTACATAGTCAAAGTTAAAAATAGTTGGCAATTGGGGAAATTTTGTGACATTCATAACAAGGGTTAAAATGTATATTTTATGAGCTTATAAAAATAAATAAATACATATTTAATAAAAATCACCTAATGAGGGTTGTCTGGATGGCTCAGTTAAGCATCTGATGTTTATTTTGTCTCAGGTTATGATCTCAGGATACTGAGATTCAGCCCCATGTCAGCTCCACACTAGGCAGAGAGTCTGTTTAAGACTCTCTCTCTTTCCCTCTGCCCTTCCTCCCACTATCAAATAATTATATAAATAAATAAATAAATGAAATATTTTTAAAAAGCACCTAATGAAACAAGACAAAACCAGACTTTTAATCTCAGGAAATAAACTGAGAGTTGCTGGAGGTGAGATGGTGGGAGGGATGGGTGGGTGGGTGATGGAGATTGGAGAGGGTATGTGCTATGGTGAGTGCTGTGAATTGTGTAAGACTGATGACTCGCAGACATCTATCCCTGAAACAAATAATACTTATAGGTTAATAAAAATTTTTAAAAAATTTAAAAAACTAATTAAAATGATCTGAAGATTTAGAGAAGATATTTCAAAAGTCAATATATTTAATATTCAGAGATAACTGAATGATAGCCACATAAAACTTATAATTAAATTTTCTATCAGTCATAAATATTGATTGTACTGAGAATAATGAAAATGTATGAAAATAGATACTTTCTGACATTATAGGACTATAAATTAGTGTAAGGTCATTGAAGTGCAAAAAATCAGCACCTATTACCATTTTAAAAGTGAATACCTGTAAAACACAGCAATTCTAAGAACATTTTTTTAATTTAAAAATAAAGATTATTCAAATAAATTCTGAATATTTAATACAATATGAAATTGAATACTTATTTCTATTTTAGGATCAACATATAATCAAATATCAGACTTTCTACAGAATATATATGATGGAGTTTAAGAGAGACTACATTATTAATTGAGAAATATTACTTCTTAATTATTTTAATATATTTTATACTATCCATATTTAATTTCAATCATTGTCATTCTAACTTTTTGATGTAAAGAGAATCATTGATATATACACATATAAGTATTTGGAGCAGGGATTTTGAAGTTTTTGAAGTTTTTGAAGGGTGTCTTTTACTTAAACCCAACACTTTGTGGTATACAGAGCTCTTAACAAGCTGTGGTCCTGGGCTGCCTCCTTCTATATCCTAGTAATTACACCTACAAATAATTTGGTGGATTTTCCTAAAAAACAGAATCTCTAGCTTTCAGTGTTAAGATGGTAAATACATGTAGTCAAATATTACACATGTTTTTTTTTCTTTTTAAAATGTAGCTGTAGTAAAATTATAAATATTATGATCATACACACATATATGTGTAACTTCTCCATCTAAGGTGCCTAGGGGGCTCAGTCAGTTAAGTGTCTGCCTTCAGCTAAGGTCATGATCCCAGGGTCCTTGTATTGAGCCCCACATTGGTCTCCCTGCTAAGTGGGGAGCCTGCTTCTCCCTCAACACTTTCCCCCTCCTTGTGCTCTCTCTCTCAAATAAATAAATAAATAAATAAATAAATAAATAAATAAAATCTTTCAAATAAGACAACTTCTCCATCTCTTTGTTACTAGGATGACACTGAAATATCTCTGGAGTAACAGTAAATTATCATCTACTTATGAATATAAGCCCTACTTCAATATAGATAAGCATGAACTATCTATAAAAATGCTAATTCAAACCAGAAAATTTCCCAAATTAATAATTCACTTTATGTCTTAGAATATTAAATAATATGAAAGTTGAATTATTTTATACTGAAACTGCTGCCACATTATAGACTTAATCAGAAACATAAGCCAATATCAGTGATAAGAACTCTTTCCAAGAAATGTGTAAAATATTTAATACAAAAGATTAAATATTTACTTGTAGTTTCTTAAAACATTTATTTATTTAAGCATGCATTGGTAAACCTCCTCAATATGTTTTTACTGAAAAAATATTATCTCTGTAGTATAATTTGTAAAGGCATAAAATTAATGTGTTTTTATTGTGTTGTAGAGAAATGCACCTTAACAGCTTTACCATTTTAATGTATGTCTATATATAGTTCAAACGAGTGTATTTTATATTTTAGTACTTAGAATGTGAATCATTAAAGAACTTATTTGCTTAATTTTTGTGACATATTTTTCTTCTGTTAAGAATACAAAATTATATATATTTTAAATTGTTCTGTTTCTTCCATACTTTTTCATTTAAATGAGCCCTGTTGTAATAATGTTTTAGATATGTTACTTTATGTTGTATTTATATCATCTGATATTAATTTAAAGGGTTCTTTAAAGAAACTTAAAAAGACTTATTTTTTGAAGCTTTACTATGAGTTGGGTTATTCAATGACTAATAGGGTATCTATTTATTTAAAAAGTAAGGTTTAATGATTTGTGATATTAAATACAATTCTGCAAATCTTCTGATAGTCCATGGACAATTAATTCAGAAGAGTTTAAACCAACAGGTAAGTGACACAAAAATTGCTTATAAACTACTTTATAAGCAATTACTTTAATTGATTTTCTTGATTTCCCTCTTTAACGAAAACTTATTTCAATTTAACAAAAACTTATTTCAATTTATTAAATAAAACTTAAAATGAACAAAATTTCAAGAAAAGGAAAAAAATACTCTTCAAGAAAATTTGACAAACTTTCTCTAAAGGGACAGAGAGTAAGCATTTTAGGTTTTCTGGGCCAGATGGTCTCAATCACAACTACTCAACTCTGCCATGGTAGTACTACTGTAGCCACAAACAATACTTTAGGAATGGATGGCTATATTCCAATAAAATGTTATTTATAAAAATAGGCAACTGGCCACATTTGGTCTCCCATAGTCTGCCAACTCCTGCTCCAGAGCAGTACCTTCTTAAGTGTGGTCCACAAATGAACACTATCAGCATCCCTTGAGAGCATCTTAAAAATGCCAGTTATCAAACCTTACCTCACTCAAACCTACAAAATCAGCATTTTGGGGTGTGGGTTCCAACAACTTGTAATGTGACATGCCCTCTATCATCTGTATAACTTTTTAAAACACAGATTCTGAGGCAACCCCAGAGATTCTGATTCATCAGGTTTGGGATGGACATGAACATTGCATTTCTAACAAGGTAACTTTCTAACCCCAGGTAACTTCAGTGGGGCTGGTCTTCTAACCACACTTTTTTTTTTTTTAAGATTTTATTTATTTATTTCACAGAGAGAGAGAGATCACAAGTAGAGAGGCAGGCAAAGAGAGAGAGGGGCAAGCAGGCTCCCTGCTGAGCAGAGAGCCCAATGTGGGGCTCAATCCCAGGACGCTGGGATCATGACCTGAACCAAAGGCAGAGGTTTTAACCCACTGAGCCACCCAGGCCCCCTTCTAACCACACTTTAAATAGTACTGTTCCATAAAGCACTTAGGTTTTACCATGTTTTAACCCACTGAGCCACCCAGGCCCCCTTCTAACCACACTTTAAATAGTACTGTTCCATAAAGCACTTAGGTTTTACCATGTATCTTCCTGCCCTAAATAACTCATGTTATGTTTTATTTTTGAGTGAAAATAGCTTCATTCATTCACTGATTCTTTTATAAATATAAATACATATAAATATAAAAACCACATGTTGGCTAAGAAACTACCATGTGCATGTATGAAGAAATTGAAGTTGGATAACAAAGGCCTCAATTTATATTATTATAAAATATTAGAGTAAAACAATTCAGTTTAAATAACCAAAACTTTTAAAAAACTTATTTTAGGGCCACCTGGGTGGCCCAGTGGGTTAAAGCCTCTGCCTTTGGCTCAGGTCATAATCTCAAGGTCCTGGGACTGAGCCCCACATCGGGCTCCCTGCTCCGAGTATGGGAAGCATACTTTCTCCTGTCTCTCTGCCTGTCTCTCTGTCTACTTGTGATCTCTGTCAAATAAATAAATAAATAAATAAAACTATTTAAAAAACTTATTTGATTTATCAAATCAATTATTATTGTACATTACTTGCAATATTGTCAGTTTTTGTGCTAAACAGTGGTTATACAAAAGTCAGCAAACAAAATTCCTGGCACTCAAGGAACTTAGAAAATAATAGAAGTGTAAGAAAAAAAAATCAACGGATACTTTCTCTACAATGCATGAGCTATCAGACTTCGGTTGAGACCTAAGTGATGTGAACTATAGTTCACTAGCTAGAATGAGCATTCCAAACAGATAAAAAGACCATCCAAAAATCCAAGGAAGCAAAATTGTACAGTGAATGTTAAGGAACTGAAGTGATTTAATAGAGTCTGGGCATAGATGATGAGCATATTGGGAGTGGAAAACATAGGTTTAATATCTTAACCAGGGAATCTCTGGAGACCTTGAACATTTTGAATTTTGGGACAGTGGTTATCCCCAAATTAGAGCCCAATGAAGGATGCTATTAGGGGAGTCTATTGATAAGATCTGGATTATAGGAAGATCTCTATTGCAAAATGTGAAGAATTAATGGTAGAAGACAAGACAAGCAGATGGGAAAAAGAGAGAGAGAGAGAGATTTCTTATTTTGAATGCTACTTAGTAAACATAATTGCCAGATTGGGTACATGGCACTTCATGAGGCCACAGTTAAGGCTGACATTCAGATTCCTGGCTTCTTGCGATGGCCAGCTTTTTTTTTTTTTTTTTTTAATGATTTAGAATCCAACTCACATGCCACCTCCTGGGTCTGGCTTCTACTAACCACCTTGTTTACTTATACCCTATCATAGTTACTCTCCAACAAAGTAGTTTATTTTATCTTCATAATGCTTAGCTTAAACTGAAATAATTGTTAATTTTTTTCCACTTGATTTTTGTTCTGATCTTCCATCTAGCATTTAAGTTCAGGAAAATTGAAAGTTGTTCTGTTACTCATCACTACAGCATAGTGCCTAGAGAACTAAATCCTAGGTCAAAATATGTGTGACATGACATTAAGAGTCTCTTTTGGTTTGTCTCCCTCCCGATCCCATCCAGTTAGTTAAAAAAAAAAAAAAAATCGAAAAAAAATGTGTGACAAATAATGTAGGAATAAATAATGTCACCTAGACAACTATATGGTGATACAAATGACCAAAATGATCATTACAGAAGAAAAATCACATTTTTTGTGCAATGGGAGCACCCAGGGAGAGTCTGGTAGACATTTAAATACATTGATATTATAGAACTTGCAGTCATCAGTGATGACTGAAGCTATAAAAAGGTGATCTTTAGGCAAAAATGTACATAGGGAGAAAAAGACGATAAATGGCACCCAAGAAGAAGATATTTGCAAACAACTAACCTGGTAAATGAATACTATTCAAAAATATAAGGGGCACCTGGGTGGCTCAGTGGGTTAAGTCTCTGCCTTTGGCTCAGGTCATGGTCCCAGGGTCCAGGGATCGAGCCCTGCATCGGGCTCTCTGCTCAGCAGGGAGCCTGCCTCCCTCTCCCCCATCTCTGCCTGCCTCTCTGCCTACTTGTGATCTCTGTCAAATAAATGAAAAAATATTTTAAAAGTAAATAAAAAGCAACTTATAAAACTCAAAACTCAACACCTAAACAATTAATCATCCAATTCAAAAATTGACAGAAGACATGAATAGACAGTTCTTCAAAAATATCCATATTGCTTACAAACACATGAAAAGTTGCTCATCATTACTTATCATCAGTGAAATTCAGATCACAACTACAAAGATAGATCACCTCATACCTGTCAGAATGGCTAAAATCAACAACATGAGAAACAACAGGTGCTGGAGAGAAGATGTGGAGAAAAAAGAACACTCATGCACTGTTAATGAGAAGGCAAATGGGTGTAGCCATGTGAAAAAGAGTATGGAGGTTCCTCAAAAAATTAAAAATAGGCTGGGAGGTGTCAAGAAGATGGAGGAGTAGCAGACTGAGATGATATCAGGTCTCAGGAGTTTAACTAGATAGTTATCAAACCATTCCAAACACCTTCAAACCCAACAGGAGATTGAAGAGAAGAGCAGCAGTACTAGAAACGGAAAATCAACCACTTTCTGAAAGGAAGGACATGAATCCTTCTGAAAAGAAGGAGAAGTGAATCCAAAGTGATGGGATGATAGACCATGGGGAATGGGCTGGTTCCCAGCAAGCAGTGGAACAATGGAGCACAAAATTTGAACTTTTAAAAGTCTGCTCGACTAAGGAACATCACTCCAGAGGCTAAACTGGGGGTAGGGGTGGGGGGTGGAGCCCTTGTGGGGACAGTGTGGTCTCAGTCCAATGGGGTCACAGAAGGATCAGGGGTGTTTGGGTGTAGCAGAGCTCACAGTCATCAGAGTGGGTAAGCCAACTACAGAGACAGAGCCGAGGAGTGAGCTTTCAGCTTGGGTTTACCTTAAACTGTGATCCATGGCACAGTCAGAACACTGCTCTTTGAACAAGGACCCCACAGTTGGCAGATCCAGAGAGACCCACCTTCATCCATCAGAAGAGCAGAGCAGAAAGAATCAACTGCATTTGGAGACTCCAAACAGAGCTGTGTTCCAGAGACAGAAACGCTCCATCACAGGCTGGGTGAGCTCGGAGCGTGGCTGGAGCCCAGAGAGACGGAAGTGATTAACTGTTTTTCTCTGATGGTGCAAAGAGGAGTAGGGCCCCTAGCTCTTGGCTCCTCTGGGCCAGAGATTGAGAGGATGTCATTTTCATTCCCGTCCTCTAGAGCTCTACAGAAAGTGTTGAGGTAGCAAAAACTCTCGAGAGCAAACCTGAACAAATTACTTAGTCTGGCTGTTGGCAAGGGAGGAAATATTCTGCCTTGGGCAAAGACATATGAGAATCACCACAGCAGGTCCATCCCCTAGAAGATCAGCAAGAACATCCAGCCAAGACCAAGCTTACTGATCAAGGAGAACAGCGGAATTCCAGAGGAGGGGAAAGCAAAGCATGGAATTCATGCCTTTCTCCTCATGATTCTTAATTAAGTTTTTTTTTTTCTTATTCTTATTTTTTAAACTATCCCTCTTTCTTCATTTAACATTTTAACTAGTTTATCTTAACAATACCTTCCTAAAAAAGCTTTTTAACCATTGTTATGCAAATAGGGATTTTCTTCTAAAATTTTTTGGGATGCAATTACTTCTAACAGATCAAAACATACCCTAAATCTAGCACTAGGCTTTGTTCTAGTCTCCAGCCTGAGCAAATTCTCTCCACTTTCTTTTTCCAACCAACTTATTTTATCAATTTCTTCTTTTAGAATTTTTTTTTTAATTTTCATCTTTACAGTCATATCCCATCCCTTCATCATATTTACCCTTATTTTTGTATATATGTATATATAAGTTTTTCTTTCTTTAAAATTTTGGGAGGTAGTTTCTTCTAAGAGACGAAAATACATCCAAAATTAAGTAGGTAGCACTGTTCTATTCACCTGTCATATATATATATACACACACATATATATATATACACACACATATATACATATATATTGCTCTCTGTCTCAAATATATAAATAAAATCTTATTTATATGATTATATATATATAATTTTATTTATATATGATTTTATTTATATATTCACCTGTCATATAATATATATACATATATATGTATATATGTATATCTCTATCTCTGTCTCAAATATATAAATATATATTTATAATATGCATATATTTATAATATATATATTTATATATTATATTTAATTATATATTTATAATATATAAATATATATAAATAAAATCATGTATATGTATATGGAATCATATATATGTATATATACATATATGAATATATATTATATATACATATGATTTTATTTATATATTTATATATTTAAGACAGAGAGATATATATGTATATATACATATATATGTATATATATATATGATTTTATTTATATATTTGAGACAGAGAGAGAGATCACAAGTAGGCAGAGAGGCAGGCAGAGAGAGGGTGAAGCAGGCTCCCTGACAAGCAGAGAGCCCAATGCAGGGCTTGATCCCAGGACCCTAAGACCATTACCTGAGCTGAAGGCAGAGGCTTAAACCTCTGAGCCACTCAGGGATCCCTATATTTTCTTTTAAACTTCTTTTTACCCCCTTTATTCTCCCTTGCTGTTTTGGTTAATGCACATTTTTTCTGGGGACTTTGCCACCCTTTTTTGTATTTTATTATCTCATTCATATATTCTTATCTAGATAAAATGACAAGGTGGAAAAACTCACCACAAAAAAAAAAAAAAAAAAAAAAAGAACAAGAACAAGAGGAAGTACCAAAGGCTAGGGACATAATCAATATTGACATTGGTGATATGTTAGATCTAGAGTTCAGAATGACGATTCTCAAAGTGCTTTCTGGGCTCAAAAAAGGCACAGAAAATATTAGAGAAACTCTGTGTGGAGAAATAAAAACCCTTTCTGGAGGAATAAAAGAACTAAAATCTAACCAAGTTGAAATAAAAAAAAAAAAACATTAATGAGTTGCAATAAAAAATGGAGGCTCTTACTGCTAGGATAAAAGAGGCAGAAGAGAGAATTAGTGATATAGAAGACCAATGGTGGAGAATAAAAAAGCTGAGCAAAAGAGAGACAAACAACTACTGGACCACGAGGGGAGAATTCAAGAGATAAAGGATACCATAAGATAAAATAATATTAGAATAAATAGGTTCCAGAAGAAGAAGAAAGAGAGAAGGGGGCAGAAGTTACATTGGCAGTGAATTATTGTAGAGAATTTCCCTAATATGGCAAAGGGAACAAGCATCAAAATCCAGGAGGTGCAGAGACTCCCCCTCAAAATCAATAAGAATATTTCCACAACCCATCACCTAATAGTAAAACTTATAAGTCTTAGTGACAAAGATAAAATCCTGAAGCAGCCTGGAACAAGAAGTCTGTAACACACAACAGTAAAAATATTAGACTGGCAGAAGACTTATCCACCGAGACCTGGCAGGCCAGAAATAACTGGCATGCTATATTCAGAGCACTAAATGAGAAAAACATGCATGCAATAATACTATACCAGCTAGGCTCTCACTGAAAATAGAAGGAGAGGTAAAAAGCTTCCAGGGCAAACAAAAACTAAAAGAATTTGTAACACCAAACCAGCTCTACAGGAAATATTGAAAGGGGTCCTCTAAGCAAAGAGAGAGCCTGAAAGTAGTAGACCAGAATGGAACAGAGGCAATATACAGTAACAGTCACCTTACCGGCAATACAATGGCACTAAGTTCATATCTCTCAATAGTTACCCTGAATGTAAATGGGCTAAATTCCCCAGTCAAAAGACACAGGGTATCAGAATGGATAAAAAAAACAAAAACAAAAACAAAAACAAGACCCATCAATATGCTGTCTACAAGAATCTCATTTTAGACCCAAAGACACCTCCAGATTTAAAGTGAGGTGGTGGAAAACAATTTACCATGTTAATGGACATCAAAAGAAAGATCAGGTGGCAATCCGTGTATCAGAAAACTTAGATTTTCAGGCAAAGACTATAATAAGACATGAGGAAGGACACTATGTCATACTCAAAGCAACTTTCCAACAAAAAGATCTAACAGTTTTAATTATCTATGTCCCTAACATGGGAGCAGCCAACTACATAAACCAATTAATAACAAAATCAAAGAAACACATTGACAAGAATACAATAATAGTAGAGGACTTTAACACTCCCCTCACTGAAATGGACAGATCATCCAAGCAAAAGATCCACAAGGAAATAAAGGCCTTAAATGACACACTGGAGCAGATGGACATCACAGATATATTCAGAACATTCCATCCCAAAGCAACAGAATACACACTCTTCTCTAGTGCCCATGAAACATTCTCCAGAATAGACCACATCCTGGGTCACAAATCAGGTCTCAACTGGTACCAAAAGTTTTGGGTCATTCCCTGCATATTATCAGACTACAATGCTCTGAAGCTAGAACTCAATCACAAGAGGAATGTTGGAAAGAACTCAAACAATTGGAGCCTAAAGAGCATCCTACTAAAAAATGAATGGGCCAACCAGGAAATTAAAGAAGAATTGAAAAAAAAAATTATGGAAACAAATGATAATAAAAACACAGCTGTTCAAAATCTGTGGGACACAGCAAAGGCATTAGTGAGAGGAAAATATATAGTGACACAAGCTTTTCTCAAGAAACAAGGAAGGTTTGGAATCTCCTAACAAAGAAGACCCCCAGGGCCAGACGGCTTCCCAGGGAAATTCTACCAAATATTTAAAAAAATAATTAATTCATATTCTCCTGAAACTGTACCTAAAATTATAAATGGATGGAAAACTTCCAAATGCATTTTATGAGCCCAGCATGACCTTGATCCTCAAACCAGACAAAGACCCATCAAAAAGGAGAATTGCAGACCAATATCTTTGATGAACACAGGTATGAAAATTCTCACCAAAACACTAGCCAGTAGGATCCAACAGTACATTAAAATGATTATTCACCACGACAAAGTGGAATTTATTTCAGGGCTGCAAGGATGGTTCAATATCCACAAATCAATCAATGTGATTCAATACACTAATAAAAGAAAAAAAAAACAAGAATCATATGATACTCTCAATAGATGCTGAAAAAGCATTTGACAAAGTAGAGTACCCTTTCTTGATCAAAATTCTTCAAAGTTTAGGGATAGGTGGTACATACCTCAGTATCATCAAAGCCATCTATGAAAAACCCACAGCAAATATCATTCTCAATGGAGACAAACTGAGAGCTTTGCTCCTAAGGTCAGGAACCTGGTAGGGATGTCCACTATCACCACTGCTATTCAACATAGTACTAGAAGTCTTAGCCACAGCAATCAGGCAACAAAAAGAAATTAAATGCATCCAAATTAGCAAAGAAAAAGTCAAACTATCACTCTTTACAGATGATATTATACTTTATGCAGAAAACCCACAAAACTCCACCCCAATTCTGCTAGAACTCATATAGGAATTCAGTAAAGTGTCGGGATATAAAATCAATTCACAGAAGTCAGTTACATTTCTATATACAAATGACAAGACAGAATAAAGAGAAATTAAGGAGTCAATCCCATTTGCAGTTGCACCCAAAACAATAAGATACCTAGGAATAAACCTAACCAAAGAAGGAAAGAATCTGTACTCAGATCACTATAAAGTACTCATGAAAGAAATTGAGGAAGACACAAAGAAATGCAAAAATATTCTATGCTCCTGGATTGGAAGAACAAATATTGTGAAAATGTCTATGCTACCTAAAGCAATCTACACATTTAATGCAATCCCTACCAAAATACCACCCATTTTTTCCCCAAAGAAATGGAACAAACAATCTCAAAATTTATATGGAACCAGAAAATACCTCTAATAGCCAGAGGAATGTTGAAAAAGAAAGCCAAAGTTGGTGGTATCACAATTCCAGACTTCAAGTTCTATTACAAAGCTGTCATCATCAAGACAGTATGGTACTGGCACAAAAACAGGCATATAGATCATTGGAACAGAAAAGAAATTCCAGAAATAGGCCCTCAACTCTATTATCAACTGCTCTTTGAAAAAGAAGGAAAGAATGCCCAGTGGAAAAAAGACAGCCTCTTCAACGAATGGTGTTGGGAAAATTGGAGAGCTAGATGCAGAAAAATGAAACTGGACCATTTCCTTACACCAACACAAAAATAGATTGAAAATGGATGAAAGGCCTCGGTGTGAGAGAAGAATCCATCAAAATCCTTGAGGAGAACACAGGCAGCAACCTCTTTGACCTCAGCCGCAGCAACTTCTTCCTAGAAACATTGCCAAAGGCAAGGGAAGCAAGGGCAAAAATGAACTATTGGGACTTCATTAAAAGCAAAAGCTTTTGCAGGGCAAAGGAAACAGTCAACAAAACCAAAAGATAACTGACAGAATGGGAGAAGATATTTGCAAACGACATACCAGATAAAGGGCTAATATCCAGAATCTATAAAGAATGTATCAAACCCCAAACCCTAAGAACAAATAATCCAATCAAGAGATGGGCAGATGATGTGAACAGACATTTCTGCAAAGAAGACACCCAGATGGCCAACAGACACATGAAATATTATTCCACATCACTCAGCATCAGGAAAAAAACAAATCAAAACCACAATGAGATACCACCTCACACTAGTCAGAATGACTAAAATTAACAAGTCAGGGAACGACAGATGCTGGCGAGGATGCGGAGAAAAGGGAACCCTCCTACACTGTTGGTGGGAATGCAAGCTGGTACAGCCATTCTGGAAAACAGCATGGAGGTTTCTCAAAAAGTTGAAAATAGAACTACCCTACAACCCAGCAATTGCACTACTGGGTATTTACCCTAAAGATACAAATGTGGTGATCTGAAGGGGCACATGCATCTGAATGTTTATAGTAGCAATGTCCACCATAGCCAAACTATGGAAAAAACCTACATGTCCATCAACAGATGAATGGATAAAGAAGAGGTGGTATATATATACAATGTAATACTATGCAGCCATCAAAAGAAATGAAATATTGCCATTTGTGACGACATGGATGGAACTACAGGGTATTATGTTGAGCAAAATAAGTCAATCAGAAAAAAAAAAACAATTATCATGTGATCTCTCTTATTGAGAAATTTGAGAGGCAACTTGGGGGTCTGGGGTGTAGGGAAGGAAAAAATGAAATAAGTTGTGATCAGGAGGTAGACAAACTGAGGGTCTCCAGGGGGAAGGGGTAGGGAGAGGGTGGTAGCGTTATGGACATTGGGGAGGTTATATGCTGTGTTGAGTGCTGTGAAGTGTATAAGCCTGACAATTCACAGATCTATACCCCTGGGGCTAATAATACATTATATGTTAATAAAATAATTAAAAAAATAAAAATAGAACTACCTTACAATTCAGCAATCTTTATCCAAAGATTACAAGAACATATAAACACTCAATATTTATAGCAGCATTATTTACAATAGCCAATATGTGGAAGCAGCCCAAGTCCTTCAATTGATAAATGGGTACAGAAGATGTGAGTTATATATAAAACATAGAGGATTATCAGAGGGGTTGGGGGTGGGAAGATGGGTTAAAAGGTGATGGGGATTAAGGAGTGTATTCTGTGATGAGCACTGTTGATGTATGGAAATGTTGAATCACTATATTGTACATGTGAAACTAATATCCTATTGTATGTTAACCATACTGGAATTAAAATAAAAAGTTAAGAGAAAAGAGAAAAAAAAATGGTACCCAGGAAAAGTTGACATAAAATAAATAAATAAAGGAAAAAGAAATACCTGAAAGGGTTTGAGAAGGAATTGCTAAAGAAATAAAAAGGAATCAGATTATGGAATTTTAAATTTATTTTCAAACATTTTCCATTAAAAGAAATGGCTATGTAATGTGAAATTCTCAAGAGCAGGCAAATGAGAATTGAGCGTGTTCAGTGCATTTGGTAATTAACCACATTATTTAAAATAGGCAAAATTAGGGGCGCCTGGGTGGCTCAGTGGGTTAAAGCCTCTGCTTTCGGCTCAGGTCATGATCCCAGGGTCCTGGGATCGAGCCCCGCATCGGGCTCTCTTCTTAGCAGGAAGCCTGTTTCCCTTCCACCTCTTTCTCTGCCTGCCTCTCTGCCTACTTGTGATCTCTGTCTGTCAAAAAAAAAAAAAACCTTAAAAAAATAAAAATAAAATAGGCAAAATTAATCTTATCACTCTACAAATAAGGAAAGTTAGCATCAGTGTGGTTGAAACTTTTATTTAATGTTCACAACTAGCAAGATATACAGCTAGAATTGCACCCATGTTTTAGGATTTTTGTTTCACAATTTATGAATAGATTTTAAACTTGTTAAACAATATTTATATTTATTGAGATAATATAAACTGCTCCATGATTTGCTCTGTCTTTCTTGCATTCCTGAATTTTATCTTACTTGATACCTGTGCCAAAAAGTAATAAATGAACCCCAATACTTATTTTTCCATAATGAATAGAGCTTGCAAGCTATGGCCAGGGAGACAAATCCAGTCCCACCACCAATTTTTGTGTGTCTTTTGCATTTTAAATGGTTTAACAATATTGAAAACTGATTATTTCATAATGTGATAATGATAATTTCACTGAAGTTAAAACTTCATTGTCCATAAATTAAATCATATGGAGGCACAGCAACTCTTGTTCTTGTTGTGCTTTTGTGCTACAACAGTACAATTGAATACTTGCAACAGAGATCATACGGTGCCTCAAACTGAAAATACTTAGTCTCTGTACCTTTATAGATAATGTTGGCTGATCCCTGATCTAGAGTAATAGAAGAGTTAGCTGCATGCCTGTTCAGCTAAAGAATAAATTTGCAGGGATCCTTTTGGT
>ML112118.1:0-85162 GCA_003697995.1 Taxidea taxus jeffersonii
AAAAAAAAAAAGAAGCAGGGAAACCTGATAAGAATTTTTAAAATTTGTCAACTGTAAAATAGTCTATTTTTAAAAAAGAATTCTATTAAGTGAATTCAGATGGAATGTTCCAGAATTACATTATCTGTTTCTCCCATTACTATTGTTTTGTTTTGTTTTTTTTCTCCCATTACTATTGTTACCAGGCAGGCATATCTACTGAATCTCTGACTTGTGGAACATAGGTCTTCTCACAGGGTTGTTAAGAAAACAGTCTCATGAACCAAAGACCAATCTAGACAAGGGAAAGAGAAGATCAGTGTAATACGGGGTAATTATCAGATCTCTGTTCATGTCATAGCACTACATGAAAAAAGTGACTACAAAGTCTGGACAGAATTTTACAGACATTTATACAGAAAAGTAGAAGATAGAACAACTAAAACTTTTCTCATCTCCTTGAGACCAGGGATGCACTTGTGCTGGTCTTATGTATAACCTACTTTTTGTGAGACACCCTGAGCTAAATGTGGAGGTGCTTACAGGTTCAAGAGAAGAAGGCCTGCACACATGCATAGTGATGTTAAAAGGTCGAGATTTTTAACAGGTCTGCTGGATGCTCAAGGAGACACCCTGATGAGGTAGGGGCCTTCCTCCTCCAAGAAAATGTCCCCGGTGCACACTTACAAGGTCCTGGTGAGACTGTTAATTGATGATCATATTTTTAGGGAACAGTAGCAAGTGTATCACAAAACATAAACACATTCACACCCTTTGATCCCACAATTCAAGCTCTAGGAGTCGATTGGTAATAAATATTTCTATTTGTCTTATTTGTCTGCAGGTTAGTTTGAGATTTAACTGTATGAGCAAGGATTTAGAAACAATCTGATATCTATCATTAAGTACTGGTTAAATGAAATATCATACATGTATAAGATGGGATATTTTGATGTTGTGAATATATTTAATGACATGGGAAAATGCTCATAATATATTATTAAATGAAAAAAATCCCCACTGGACAAAACATTGTACATATATAATCCCAATCTCTATACCTAGACATCTATAGGACAACAATCGAAGGGAAATTAATAGGGCTCTATCCACAGGATATATGAGGGATAGCTTATATTTCACTTTATGCTTTTGTCTGTATCTTCTATAGTTAACATTTTTATTTGGAAAAACAAATGTTATCAGAAACAAAGTGAATTAAATTGTAGTGGGATAGCATTTAATAGTAGTTGCTGTTCAAAGATATCTAGTGATTTTTAATAAAAACTCCTTTTGAACTTTCCATTTGTGCTACTGGAGGCACATCTGTTTTCATACCTCTCCGGCTGTGTTTTATCTGTACACATTTACTCTGAAGACCTGGGGTCTACTTTTTTAAGTGCATTTCTGCCACAACTTCTTTTGATCTTGAAGAGGAAGCATCAGACCAGAAGCTGAAAATCTAAATAACTTTAAGTCTGTTATGATCTAGTGGTAAGTCTGTAGACACATTCCTTAATGTCTGCTCCCCGTTCGTTTGTCTGCCATTGTACAGAAAAGGGACAAAGGAGCCCAAATCATAGAAAACTCAGCCAGATTCACCTAAGTGTGGTGGTGGGTTGGGAGGCTCCAAAGCTGGGAGGGAGCTCATGAGCTGAGGGCTCATGTGGGTGGAAAAAGAGAAGAGACAGTCTTTCCAGTCTCTCTCTACTCCAAAGAAGAGGAAGTGAGGAAAGACTTTTTTTGTCTCTCTGTAGCATGAAATACTGAGTTGTTGCTGTTCTCTGTAACAGAAGAAATAGAGTTGTCAAAGCAAATAGAAAATACCAATGAAAGGTACTCAGAAGGGTTAAACTGCTCTTTTTGGTTTAAAAATCCTGTCTTCAAATTAAAAATGTATGCAGAATTCTCCCATTTGTTCCGAACATATAAGAGAAAAACGAATTATAAGGATCTTTCTAAAGCTTTTGGATAGAGACGCGAGTTTTTAAAAAGTGATGCTCAAATTAATAGGCAGAACTATTTGAAAAACGTATTTAGAACTTTTGAATACTAGTAATTCACATATGGCAGATCTGATGATTCTTGGATAAACAGATGATCCCACCAACTTCTGGAGACCTGGCTACGCTTGCTAAATTAAACTTAGTTGCATTATTCCTGACATCTGAAGATTCACCACTAGATGGCACTTGAAATCCGTGAGACTCAGAGGGACGCTTTAACTGGGTTGCAAGGAAAGACACAGGACAGGAATACAACTCAGTTCTCAGAACAGCATTATCTACTTTGCGAGAGAAGAAACGCAGACTCAAGTTTATTTCGAGACAATTGGAGGGTAGGATTCTTAGAGCAAACCCATAAATGATAGAATGTTTCTCTTTAAATATAACTTCCCCTCACCTAAATTGCTACTGATGAATAGGTTTTTAGTGTCCTTTCTGAAGGGATGTGGGGAATGCGCCGGGAATCAAAATGTGGGGTTTTCGTCCCAGCCCGGTGCCTGCCCTGTTGTTTGGCACCGGGCTAACTGCTCTTTCTGCCTGTAGTTAATTTGTTTTGTGCATCTCTCAGACCTCAGGGGAGCAAAACCCAGGAGAAGGACATTGTGAAGCACTAAAAGGAGCAGCGGTGGCGTAGAAACCTTGATTTCGGGGACGTGGCTGCAGCTGACCAATCCTGCTGGCTGTGGCAATTGGATACAGAGGGAGTGGCAGGTGCACTGGGAGGAGTGGTCCGGGTTCCTTTTTCCCCAAGGCATGATCCAGCCCCAGGAGGGGAAGAGCAGAGACAAACAAACAATAGCTGGTGCTAGGCCCTGTGTGCTGCTGGCCAGCTCTCAGAGAGGGGGAAGGATGGCTGGATTCGGACCGACAGCCATTCACCACTGTGACCCTTGGGCAAGTTAAGGTGAATTGGGGCCTCTGTTTCTTCACTGAAAAATGAAAGAGCTCAGTGTCTGTATTTTCTGAAGTCCCTTGGTAAAGTTTCTAGATCATGTCAGGACTTATACATTTATTATTATTATTTTTTAATTTAGTCATCAAAACAAGTTTTCAAGTGGGCACAGCAGAGATTTTATTACCTTCCCTGTTTTCTGTAGCAGGATGGGGAGCTGAGAAAGTCTACAGTTGCAGCTCAAAGCGGGACCTGGACTGTACCAGCTCTTGGAAGCCTGGGGGAAAGGCAGGCTCTCAGGCTGCGAGGGTCCTCCACCTAGTGAATCAGTCAGCATTTTTAACGAGACCCCCAGGTGACTCACACACACATTAAACTTGAGGAACAGCATTGTGCTGTACAGACTTCCTGAAAAAGTCCCCGCTATGACTTCTCTTCTTCCTTTCCTCTCTGAGGAAACCCTTGAACTTGGGGGTGGGACTGATTTATTTCTTTGACAAATATTTACTAAGTACCTGCTACATGTCAGGCACTGTTCCCCTCTGGGGGAGAGGAGAGGAGCAGGGTGGGAAGATCTCCATCCTGTGGAGAAGGACAGGAATTCCTTGTAGGAGTCTTTTCTTGTCTTCTTCCCCTGTCTTCTAGGCATAGAATTTTGGGTGGGAGGATGAGTGAGGCCTGCATTCTAGCAGCCTTTACTTGAGAGTCTTTTGAGCTGCTAAAATTCTAAGACAGGGTTTTCAACAGTAGCAAATTGATATTTTTGGTGGGATAATTGTTATCCATGAGCCACCTGGAGCAACCCTCCATCATTATGTCATTACAACCAATAATGTTTCCAGATTTTGCTGAATGTCCCCGGAGGCTTTAATCCTCCTGCCTATATATATTCTCTACCTAAGAGGAGCTAGGATACCGTCAAGGGGAGACATAGGCAGGAGCCAGTTACTAGCTTGATTGGGTCTAACGTTTTTAGAAAAAGAGGTAAACAGGAAGTTAACTTTCTTTCACTGTCATTCTCCTGCTTCACAATAAAGAGTTAAATATGGGCTACAGGGGACATCATCTATTCAAAATTAAGTAGTGTTCATCTACTAGAAATTTGTTTAGAATTGTCTCTTGGGGACATGAAGGAAAGTAGAAGAGAAGAACTCTCTTCTACAGTTTCTACACTCAAGGCATGCTCTGAAATTAATTAGAATTGTTTCCATGGACAGTCAATTCACTCCCCTCCCCCCAGGTTTTCTAGGTGACAAGTACAGCGGTATTGCATCGTATACACCGAGAGAGAATCTATAGACAGTCTCCAGAGAGGTTGGTACTTCACTGTAGATCCCCAGACAGCGAGATGCCTTTTCTGCCTTTGGAGCCAGTAGGATTTAAATAATACGCCCGGAAGACTCCTTAGCCACGAGCACTGTCAAGTTCCTAGCTAGATTTACAGGTGAGAGTGTACATACTTCTGAAGTAATTTTAGTGCAAATAAATACCACCAGAATGAAATGAGAGCACTTCTCTTGGACAAAAGCCAAGGCAGAAGAGAGTCGTACAAACCTCCGCGTACCTGTATCCTGAGTGCAGGGAGACGTAATCTTCCCACAGTTCTGTGTAAATTCCAGAAGGCTAGTCTGTCTTGACTCCATTGTAGCTTGACCTCTGTCCTGTAGGGACTGGAATTGACTTCCTGAAATCCCTTTTCAAACTGCAGATCTGCTCTCTTGACTCATTTGTTTAACCCCTGTGATATAACATTAAAGCCACGGACTTGCCAAAGGAGCGCTGAGGCCAGGCTCAGGCGGAGCGGGGCGGGGGTGGGGGGCCGGAATCTCTGTCCCACACTTAGCCTTTCTC
This sequence comes from Taxidea taxus jeffersonii, assembly GCA_003697995.1. Classification (NCBI taxonomy): domain Eukaryota; kingdom Metazoa; phylum Chordata; class Mammalia; order Carnivora; family Mustelidae; genus Taxidea; species Taxidea taxus. The sequence goes on from ML112118.1 coordinate 4,729, forward strand.
GCGACTGGCAAGGGGAAGAGTGTTATTGAAAAAGGCTGGCAGCTTCAGGCATTGTTTGGCTTTCTTCCTTGGCAACAACAAGCAGCAAACTGTAGCGAAGTTTCCCCCTCATCTACCCGCACCGTCTACCTTGGTGAAATGCAGTAGGCCGCCTGCGCACGGATCCCCAAGAAGGGAATAATCCACTTGAAGTCATTTCTCTGCTACCATGTTTTCAGGCATCTTTGCTTACTACGGAGAGCAGAGGTACCCTGTTTTGACAATCAACCATTTTCATCTGGGAGCAGTTGGGAGAAGGGCCCCGGGGTATTCAGGTGAAGGTGCTGAGTGTAAGCCCTCAGGCAAATTGCAACGTCTATTTCCCTGTTACTCAACGAATGGGTTGAGAACCACACCTGAATCACCTCCCTGTCTGTTAGAAGTACACAATCTTGGCCCACCCTAGACCTACTGAAGCAGAATCCGCGTTTTAACAAGACCCCCAGGTGATTCATACACACATTAAGTGTGAAAAGCAGCGCTACTTAGATCGGTACTGCTTAACCTTGACTGGACATTAGAATCACCTGGGGAATTTAGTAATCATCCGATGCCCAGGCTGAACCCCACATTAGTGATTTTCAACCAGAGATGACTGCCCCTCGGAAAACATTAAGCAACATCTGGAGACATTTCTGGTCATTAATACTATTGTAAAGGTGCTCCTAACATCCAGTGGTACAGGCCAGGATACTGCCATGTACCCTACAATATGGCGACAGCCCCTCAAAACAAATGTCTGGCCCCAATGTCAATATTGGCGCCGACTGAGGCCAATGCTATCTGGCCCTAAATGTCAATAGTGCCAGTGTGGAGAAACCGTGTTCTAAGACCAATTAGATGAGGGTCTCTTGGGGTGGGAACTAGTAACCATGTATTTTTTAATACTTCCCAAATGATCCCAATGAGCAACCAAGGTTGAGAAGCACTGGTAGAGGCTACATTGATAGAAAGTCATCAAGACAAGGAGTTGGTATTTAAGAGGTCCAGAAAGATGGTCTGGTTTCAGATTCTAAGGTAGATTGAGTTGTAGTGTATGTCCAGTGTTTCAGCTGTGGGGCAAGGAGGACTAGGGGACAGGGAAGTAGTTGGGACTAGTTAGAGATCAGAAAATTGTCTAGACCTTAAACAAGCAGATTCAGAGGCTTATTGTAAATCCAGTAGCAAGGAACTAAAGGGGATAAATCAGGACCAAATCCTAGTCATAGGACTCTTCCAGTGACTTATTTCTGCCACCCACACCACTCCAAAATGTAGTGGCTTCAGACAACAGTCTCTTATCTCTCACAGTCCAGTCACTTGACTAGTCTCAACTGGACAGTTCTGCTTTGGGTCTCTCACATTGGTGCTGTCAGATCCCTCTGGAGACTGTGGTCTTCTGGAGCCATGTCTGTGCCAGACATCCGACGTGGCTCATTCATGTGGCTGGCAGTTGCTTCTGGCTGCTGCTGAGGACCCAGCTGAAAGCTGATCTGGGGCTAGAGACTGGAGCACCTCGCCATGACCCACTCCCCCCACCTCTCCCATCACTGGGCTCCTCTCAGTATAGTGACTAAATTCCCAGAGGAAGCATCCCAAATGTTCTGAGAGGCTAGAATGGGTCTGGGCCCTTGTGAATGAATGTCAGACGACTGCTGTTTTCTTAGGAATTTTACTTTGAGAACTTAAACTTTTATATAATTAAATTCATATACTGTTAAATCATCTTGACATAAGCACCGGCAATAAGATTCAGAGATAACTCTATAGGTGTTAGAATAAAATTGATACTGAAATATTTGTGAAACAGAGGACTGCTAAGAAAATATAAAGTATCAACATGTTTTCTCTCTTTTTCTTTCTATATTTAGCCCCTTATATCTCCGAGCTCTGCTGACCAACAGTAAAATGTTTTCTTTTTTCATGGTGATACTAGGGGTAGGGCTCAGGGGGTCTATTTACTAAGAAAATAAACTTTAAAATTTTAAACAAAACTGTTTTTACCGCCCGGGAGTGCTGCTTATTATAAATGATTCATTCATTTATTAAACCAACCATGTAGAAAGACATGGCTGGTAGTCTGATTTGCTTGTAATATATTTGAGATAATATCATGGTTAAAACTATTTTGTATTTAGATGTACGGATAATTCAGACCCATTTCCCCTAAGTGACTTTTTTTTTCTTTTTGTAATTGTAAGTCACAGTCACCTCTCTGAGATAGTTCACATTCCTTCTGGACAGGGGAAAAAGGTTATAAACTTGATAGGAATGCAAATGTGTTGTTTACACTTTTTGAAAAGAGCCAATAAAATGCTTATGCAATAAAATTAAAATCCACTGCAAATCTTAGGGTATTATTTTTTCTTCTTTTCCTCTTTTGGTTTTCATGAGATTTTGTGAATGTATCAGGCATTTATTACCATCAAAGCAACTGATTTGCTGTTTTCTATTAACAATATAAGTTCCACAATTTTTATTAAATAAATATGCTTATAATCAAGGAGTAATATTGCTTTTTGGCTAGAACAAATGGATCATCTTTTGCAGTAATCGATTGACTGTCCACTTGGTTTATGAAACGCATTTTACCAGTTCCTTAAGACTGTTTTACTTTTCCCTTCATGCGAGAGGGGACCATGAGAATTATGAGAATGAACAATTCCTACCTACTTTAGGACTTTTCTCAGGAAAGTTTTGTTATGTGTTCTTCACAATTTTACCACCCTCCAAGAGGTATCCCTCAAGGAAACCTGGCCTATGAAATGACGGGCTACATTTCACAGAACAAAAAAAAATCACAATAGCTCACCATGTGGACCAAGGAGTATGGGGGAAAGGGAGAATAGTGAGAAAAAGAGAAACTGACAAGGATTTGCAAGGATTTAAAAGGTTGAGATCTAGTTGCAACTCAGTCACCATTTAGCTAGAAACCCTGAGACAAGGATTTGACTTTATACACCAACCTGAATCCCTCCCAGACTTAAGAGGGGGTCTGAGGGGAGAGGAAGCCCTAATTTGCCTACTCCAGGTGAGACATTATCCACAGAGCTTAGGTGAATGAATGCTGTGCAACACAGGCCTCAGCCTCGGCTCCGCTATTCCCTCTGCAATGATTTCCAGCAATCCCTTCCTGGTCTTGGCAGGAGCAGCGCTCTCCTTGAAATGAATGGGAGTTCTTTGTGCATGCAGTTCTGCCAAAAAACGGCTGTCAGAGAACAGCCCTGAGACAGTCTGTTCCACAACAGAAACAGAAAGACATAGAGCATCCCCTGAGCCTGGAGAGAACTAATTAATAATAAAATAAGACTTCATGCAATGTTTCTTCTTTTCTTAGACTTGAGGCCACGCACGTGGAAGTTAATGGTCCCATGAGAGAAGTCGACAGTGATTACACATAAACTAAGAGAGCAAAGGACCCTGGGCCCAAACTAATCATTTTGTTCCTACTCTATCCTGCAGAGGCATCATCTACCCTTTGCCACCCACAGATTTATTCTAATACTGAAAACACAAAGTATTTCTCAAGGTATTTTGGTTGTTTATGTCAGGAATAACAGACAGCATGCATCCTCGTTCTCCTTATGCAACCCAGAGCAGCTCAAGGAATGCCAATGCTTTCTCCTTCCACCCTTGTATGCTGGAAGAGGAAAACATAGGAAAAGTATCCTTAACCAGTAAAGTATTAATCATAAGAGAGAGCTTAAAGGCACAATCATGAAGCGGTGACACCTGGCATTTCGTGAGAGCTCAGTAACTACATTAATTTAGTGAAGGATTTGTTAAATAAAGTAATGAAGTAGAAACATGGGAGCTGTTGGAAGTAAGGAAGAAGATCAGTTGTACTTGGCTGGCGATCTTGTGAACTTTATGTTTTTTGTTTTTCCTATTTAAACAGAGTCCTGTTGATTATCCTGTGCTTCTTATGTCTCATTAAATCATGCTGCCTTTGTATAAAGAGTCGGGATTAAAAAAAGGAAACTTAATCACGTGCTAAATGGTTTGACCTACGTTGTCTGACTAGACCTTCCCAATGGTCCTTCAAGGTCAGTGCTGCCATCTTGCTACCTATTCCCATTTTTCTAAATGAGAAGAATGAAGTGCAATGAGGTTGATTGATTTGTCCAAGGTCATAGAACAATAAACAGCAGACCCAGGACTTGAAACCAGATCGAACTGCAAGACTTTGGTCATTTCTGCAACCCCCACTCCATCTTTTCACTTTTATCTCCCATTGATTGCATGCCTAATGCTTCTAGGATCTGTGCTAGCAGCAACACATCAGCATCTCTACCAAAAACATTTTCTTAGGCAGGTGCTATATTTATACTGGTCTCCATCTAAAAATGTTTCTGGTCTAACCTTGTCACTACTAAGGAGATCAGTCAATGTAATTTGCCAATGAGCCTTGTTAAATTACAGCCCTAGACACACATACCCAAATAGAATATGACAGACCTATAAGACGTCTCAAGTTTTATCTTCCAGTTGGAGGTTGTCTTGGGAAGACTCGTAAAGGAAATAGTTTGTAATCATTCATCTGTTCATTGACTAAATGTCTATTGAGATTTTAATGTGGAAGGCACAGTTCTAGGTACTGGTAAGAGATCAGTGAACCAAAAGACGAAAAGCTCTTTCTTTCCTGGAGCTCACATTCCAGTGGCAGGTAAGTAGTAGGGGGAAGTTAATAAATAAATGAGGATATGTATAACACATATGGTGGTGGTAAGTGCTGTGGAGAAAAAGGAAGCAGGAAATGGGCCAGAGCACTGGGGAGGTTGGAGGGATAGATGATATGGCGCTGTTATACTGGACGGTTGGACAAGACTTCTCTGAGGAAGCTACGGTTGAAAGAGGTAAAGGAGGGAATCACATGGATCTCTGAGCATTCCAGGAAGACAGAACAGTGAGTGTGCTGTATCAGATTGCTGCAGGGAGGCCAGCACAGTGAGGGGAAGGCAGCAATGAGATGAGAATGAAGATAATTGAGTTGGAGGCAGATCCTAGGTAATGGGAGGGCTTTTGTCCTTTGCCCCACTCAGCAAGCCTCCATATTTCATATTTTCAGAATGTTTCTCACTGTGTCTGTTATTTCCAGATATCCCGAGAGATCCCTCACACATGTGTCATCCCCATGAAGTGCAGTCTTCTGTTCAGACTCTGCCATCAGGCTATGTGGCTGCAAATCTCAACTCTTGCAGGTGAACTGGGCCAGTCATGCAACCTTTCCATGTTTCACTTGCCTCACCTGGAACATGGAAATTGTGATGATGGTGATGACGACAAGGACAACGGTGATGATGACGATGATGATGATGGTGGTGACAACGACGATGATGATGGTGGTGACAACGACGACAATGATGGTGGTGACGACAACGATGATAATGATGATGACAACAATGATGGTGATGACAATGACAATGATGATGGTGATGATATTGTCCACATCGTAGGGCTATTTTAAGGATCATATGAATCAGTATGTGGAAGGCCCTTAGAACAATGCCTGACACATAGGAAGCACCATATAAGAGTGGGCTGGTTTTATTCACAGAGAGGATAAAGATCTGCTAAAGTACATTGCAGTGTCCAGGATGCCATTCTTCCCAGGGATCTTTTCCTTCCAAGAGACAATGTTTCCTAACATTTTTTTCCCCCTGACATTTTTAAATAGTGGAATCCCGGGCATGGGAGGTACCCATCTGGGGGAGAGATTTTTTGGTTAGTAAGGCCTTCCCAGCATGCCTCCTACAATACACCATCATAATTTACTTCTATTGATAGTTGGACCAATTCTTCCCTCCACCAGAATTCTACAGGGAGTCCCTGCTCCTTCGTTTTTGTTTTTTTTTGTTGTTGTTGACCCAATATGCTTACGATTTCCAGTATCAAAACCTTCAGTTTTATTTTATGTTATGTTGTAAATGTTATTCATCCAAGGATCCACACTTGCATAAAAAACAGGACCATCACTCCACTATGCACTCAGAAAGGAGAAATTGCTGCAAGCTGCAGGAGAGATGGTTCATCTTGTACATCTGAGAGTCAGAAGCGGTGGAGGATAGAGCTATAAGGGGAGGGCCATTGTAGCATATGCTCATGAATAATGAATCTGACATTATAGCTATGCAAATGAAACACAGCAAGCTCTAAGCTAAAACTTGGTTTCATCATTTATTCACGGTCTCTTGTGTGCAGCACCTGGATAGTGCGCAGGAGAGGAAGGGAGCAGAGCAATCTGCTTGCTCTACTTGGGGGAGAGAAGGCCTGCGTGAAGAAGCCAGCTATCTGAGTTGGTACAATTTTCCATTGCAAGCCCTGCAGGTAAATTAAGGTGAACAAAATCCTAGAGGAAATGCATGCTCCGTTGCCTAAAGAGTGGACAGATATGAGAGCTTGTTAAGGCACAGAGTGACAATAATTACTGATGCTCAGGGTAATGGACAAAGACAAGTTAGAGGCTGAATGTAATCTGATGCATCGTGTGATTGTTACATTTTCATATTTAAATGTGCAGGGAATAGACACAGCGATCAATTTTATTTCTCTGAGGGAAGTTCTACATTGTCTGGGAGTCTCGAATTTGCCTTTAGAGTAAACAATGTATTTTTCAAAATCGGGCATCAATACAATATCACAGTGATGGAGAGAGGAGGAATTTGTGTTGCAAAGGCGTCTGGATTTCTTTACTTATTGTGCACAGGGACAACCCTTCATCTCGGCCCCTTCCCTAAGAAAGGATTGCCCATGGAGAATTTTGCACGATGGAGGGACTCTTAGTATGATGGATTAAGATTACAGCGTAAATCCACAGCACACGGGAGGACCCAGGCCTGGTAGCTGTTCACCTAGACAGCTGCAGGAAACAAGAGGACTCTGGCTTGTTTTCACAAGCTCTGTGGAGGCAGATTTCCTATTTTCCTGATGTTATACAGTTATTTCCTAACACTGACAGTTAGGAGAGCCTTCCTTGTATTGCAGACAAATCTGAACTGATCTCAATATAATAAAAGGAAAAAAACCCATGTCAGCACTGAAAAATAGGAAACATTGTCACCCACAAGCCAAAGGCTATGAGGGATTTCCGCAAGATGAGACTGAATTGAGCAAAAAATGGAATAGCCCGTGAGGGGCCCTGCACATTGGAATTTCCTGGAGTGTGATGTAAACCATGTCTGAGCCTCACCACCTTCCTACACCCCCACCCCCACCCCCGTGGCTGATCACAGAGGGTCTGGCAGAGGTCCAGACATAGGTGCCAGCAATGCCCCTCAGGTGATTCTGAGGTACAGTCATGATGGGGATCCCCGGCAATCAAAGCTGGCCAGTGGATTTGAGCTTAGAGAAGCAAGGGCTGGGGCTCCTGGCAGAGGCAGGGGGAGGGACAGAATGTGGCAGACGTTTTGGTCATTGGAGAGCAAGAAGGCCTCAAGTCCCCCTGAGTGGGGACCCCAAGGGGCGGCTGCCCTCAGCAGCTTACACTCCGTGTGGACAGCAGCACCCTTTCCTCCAGCTTTCTTTAACAGCATTGGAGGAAGCTGTTCCTGAGGGAAAGGCTTACAGGCACAACTTCCAGATCAGCAGATTCTTTGTGTTCAGGGTGATGGGAAACTGGGGAGCCGTGAGGGAGTCTGGAGACAGCAGAGGCCTTTATCACCACGCTGGCACCTGGAGCTGCAGCTGCACCGAACTGAGTGAGGTTGCCTGAAACCCTGCTTCCTCCCACTCCCTCGTGATGCTGCAAAGGGAAGAAGATGGTGTTCTGAAGATCCAGCAAGAGGTCTCTCTGTGGTGAGCAGGAGGCACTTGGAGAGATCCACGAGAGAGACACGGATCCTGAGCATTTAAATGAGCGAGACTCGATGAGGTCCAAGTACACAGCAGCTCGATGCAAGCCCGTTGCCTCGGGTCTTCCCCTTGGCCTGCGGTGAACTCAATGGCCGGTCCAGTTACTCTCAGATCATAGAAACGGTTTGATCGCTTGGAGTCCCAGAGTCCTGAGTAACAATCCAAATCTCAATCTAAAGCTTTTCTTTTCTCTTTGTTCTTGCCTGTTCCGAGACTCCACAGCCAGGCCAGGAGGCCAGGGCAGGAAAAGGGCATTCCTGGCTGGCACAGCCATGATCTGGTGCTCTCCCGACTTGGCAGACATTCAAAGCCGACACTTTCTTTTACAGAGGCATCTGTGTAGGTTCTCAGAATTTTCTCCTTGAGAACCCTCTACTGCATTGCTCTGGGCGAGGGTGAGCCTGGTCCCTCACTGCCCACTGCCTGCCCATAGCTCCTCCTGGGGCAAAGCTCTTCCAGGGATGTCTGCAAAGCCGCACTCAGTGAGGAGCACACTGATAGCTCATTCTAGAGAAATCTTCCAAATTCCGACTCACTTGTCAGCTGCTTCAATTCAATCCTTTTACACCTTGTACATGGGTGAGGGGCTGAGATGTGAAAATCCAGTTTACACACACTTCCTTGGATGTCCTACTTGGTGGTCCAGCACCCTGCTTTGATGGTGGGGATCCCTGCCCCCAGGGCTGGCTTTGTGGGGGCACGATCTTTGCAGTTACACAGGATCCCTCATTCAGAAGGGCCCCGTGCTTGGGTTAATTCTCTGCAGTCACCATCTTGAACGTCTTAATAATTTTTGAGCAAGGGGCCCTATATTTTTACTTCAGTTTGGGTCCAGAAAATGATGTGTCTAGTCCTGGTTGCCCCTATTAATGTGGGAGATTTCAGTGAAACTGAGAAAGTAGCTCATTTTTAGTGTCATGTTGCACCTGTTTCTGAAGGAGATTCCAGGCCTGTGCAGAATTCTCATTTTTGGGTATGGATTAACTAGAAGCAAAAAAAAAAAAAAAAAAAAAAAATCCACACATAACAATTTGGGGCCTATGAAAAGACTTTGAAGCACAAAGGAAGAACAGTGCTCATAGGAGGCAAAGGAAGGACATACTTGAAAAAAGATTTACCGTAGGAAACAAAAGTAATTTAAGGCAGCATCTGTTCATACTTTCAATAAAATTCAATTAAGCCTGGGTTCTATGAAACACGAGATTAAAGATGAGATAAGACAATAAATATCAAATGTAAGCTTGCTTACAGGAAGGCAAAAATCAAAAGAGAAGCCAGACAGAGATAGGAATGATGGCTTTGAAATAAAAAATGAGTCGGCAGCATCTTGTAATGTATTAGTCGTACAGTAGGCCCTGAGGATTACTGCAGCAGCAATATGGAGAACCAGCTCAAGACAGCATCCACATGCTGGAAAAAAAACAGTGAGATGGAAGCAGGAACAGGGAAGAAGGGAGTCAGGGAGCGAGCAGCATGTAGGTCGGCGGAGCTCCTCCAAGGGCTGAGAACAAGTGAGACAGAAGCAATGTTCCCAGACAGCCCAAGATTGCCTCCTTGCCCCTGAGGGGACAGACCTGTGGCAGAAGGAATAAGGGGCCACCAGGTTTTATATTAGATCAGCTTTTCTTACAAATAAAAATTTTCACCACAAGAGAGAGGGAGATGAATGGCAAAGTGCCCTGGCCTTGTGGACTAATAACTTCAGAGTCTGAGGGTGTTCTGCTGAAAGCCCGGTGAGTTGCCTCTCTGGTTTTTCGACCAAGTACCAGCGATATGTGCAGATATAAAGCATCCCCATCATTCCCTGTCAAGGGCCTCTGCCGGGGAAGAGAGCGAAAACTGCGATAATACCATTTATGAACATGGAGACCTTACAAATGTTTTCCTTTATACTTCATTTGAGCCTCTAGACGGGATTGTAGGCAAAGAGTATTATGAGAAGTTACAGGCCCCCCTGATAGGAGTGTCATATGTTAATGGAAGGGCCTGAGTCCCCTTGCAAAGGGAAGCAGAGCTAACTTCATAGTGGCCAATTAGACAAGAGCTATCCTTGAGAATCTGGGGGTGGTTGAGAGAAGGGAAGTCTTCTGCTGTGGGCTGTAGAGAGCTAGTGGTCATCCATCTCTGTGTGACTATACTCCGAGGGCAGTGGTCCCTAATGTAAGCGAAAGGGCATTGGAACTCTCATTTGGGCATTATAAGTGCTGTAAATACAACATTTGGATCCAGCAAGAAAGAACCTATAGATCTGGCTTGGAAATAAGTTCCATCACAGTCCAAACTGCTCTAGACCCTCTTTGGAGCCTTCTATAGTCAGTAAACAATGCAGTTCTAAATATCTGGAGGCAGTTTTTACAACCAATGGTTTATTTCCCTAAATGGTATGGCTATTACAGAAGCCTATTAGAAAGATAAACAGAAAAGAATAGGCCTGGTTTCTGAATAGAACCACAGAGATAGTTGATGTTAGATCCATTCAATTCCTTAGTAAAAAAAAAAAATAATGGGTTTGGACTAAATAAGGGGTAAAAATGGCTACAGAGTATTTTACTGGGCCAAAGTCATAATGTATGACAGGATCATAATGTGTTTAATGAATCACGGAATGTTCTAATTCAGGAGTTCAGCAATGCTAAACACTTAACACTACTATTTTCCTGCCTGTGACAGACATTGCTAGTCTATTATAACCGTCTTGCTTGCTCAGCTCAGACACAGCCTCAGAAACATTTTCAGTACGGCGTGCTGAGCAGTCTGTATCAATCCATCAGAGCTGGTATTTAAGATGTCATTCCCAACCCAGTTTGGCTCTCTAATTTTTCAGGTAAGGTTACTGAATCTCAGGACAGAGTGACTGAAAGGGCATGGGACCATTTGGAAGAAAAGCCAGGGCTATAAGTTGGATCTTTGATTCTCGACTCTAGTAATCTTCCTATTTTATCTTATTAGAATTCAAAATTGGGATAAATGTAAAATTACAGTTCAAAACTAATTTTGGTGTGTGTGTCTGTGTGTTATCACTATGTGACATAACTTTGATGTGCATGTGTGTATATCAATCTGTGATAACTATCTGTGTGTGTGTGTGTGTGTGTGTGTGTGTGTGTGTGTGTGTGTGTGTGTTGTAACTACGGACCAAAAGTTTTCTCCCAGAGGCCAGCATCTAACCCCAGAATTCACAAGTTCTTTCAAACTCAAATTCCTTCCCTTTTGAAGTAGAAAATTTGCTCCCATTCTAAAACAAACAAACAAGGAGACAAAATAAAAATCCTTCCAACCCTCCATGAACCATATCTTCCTTGAACCACCGTCCTACCTCATCCTTCCCTCTCATCATGCTTCTCTGAAGTGACTAGGTTTGCCTTCTCAACTTTCTTTATGTTTCATTATTCTTCAATCTCTTGTCATTTGACTTCTGACCCCAATACTCAAAACTGCTGTTGAACAGGTCACCCATGTTCTAATAGCCAAACCTAATGAGCTTTTGCTATTCCTATCTTATGGATCCCCTATTGGATGACATTAACCACCATGGTTCTAGAAACCCTTCTTCATGCCTTGCCACCATTTCCTCTCGACTATGCTTATATCTCACTTCACCCCACACACTCTTCCTTCTCCTCCTTGGCATTTATCCATGGCGTATAGCCTTCTTCTCCTACACACTGTCCTTAGGCAATATTATCTCCTCTCATTATTTTGTTGTCCACTTCTGTTGTGATGACCCTCAAATCTGTCTCCAGCCGTGACGTCTCTTCTGAGTTGTGGATTTATATATTTGAGCACGCTGATTATTCTCTGGCCACTTGAAAATCACCATGTCCTGGAGTGAACCGGGCCTCCTTCTCTCCACACCCAAGCCCAAGCACACTGGCTTTGGAATGTGTGTATGTCCAGTCTCTGTTCATAGCATTGCTGCTATCTTCTTACCTGAGCCCCAAACCAGAGACCCGGCATTCTTCTCTCCACACCTCTGCACATTAGTCCCCAAGTCCTGCTTGAACTCACATTCTTCATAAAATCCTCCTGGCTGATGTCTGTATCACCTGTCACCCGAATGATGTAGGAAATTGCCCACCATCCCACTGCCTTAAAACCCTACCTTTGCTCTGAGTCCAGGGTGGTCCCTCTCAAGTTACCTCTTGTCTTGTTACTTTGGGACTCAAAACTTTACATCAGCTCCCCTTTGCCCACAGAATAAAGTTCATGCTCTTTAGTGTGACTTTTCTGTCTGGGCATTGTCTTTTTTTCACTGTCGTCCCCATTATTCTCTGTCTTCACTTATGTGTTTTTACGTGGCTGGCAGTCCATGCCTGCCACATACACAGCACCCTGCCCCATCAACTCCTTCCTGTAGTCTTTCTCTCAAATTGGTTTCTTTGCTTCATTCTGATGTACTGAGTCTGACATATGTTATATGTGTAATTTGAACATAAGTGCCTGCCTGAGACCCTGAACACTGTCCGTGGGAACAAACCTTCATACATCCCCTGGTGGGGATGCCTGGGTGGCTCAGTCGGTTAAGCATCTGCCTTCCGCTCCAGTCATGATCCCAGGGTCCTGGGATCCAGCTCTGTGTCGGGCGCCCTGCCTGGTGGGGAGCCTGCTTCTCCCTCTTCCTTTGCCCCTCCCTCTGCTTGTGCTTTCTCTCTCTCAAATAAATAAAAAAACCTTAAAGAAAAATCCTCTGGTGTTTTTTTAGTGCAAGCTTCAGAATCTTCTCACTGACGGGGGAGGAGATGACTTGCAAGATAACCCCTTCATTCGAGCCACTGGCTAACTAGACCCTAAATGCCATATCCTTTCTTCCCCCAGTCAGAGGACTCCTGAGTCCAGAGTGCAGGTCTGGAGGAAAGGGGGCAGGGTGTACTGAGCAAAGGTCCTGACTTTGGGGCAGAAGCTTTGGCAGTCCAAGGGTCAGGCTCCACCTGAGTCACGCCCATCCTGGCTTGGTGATCTCTTAGTAAATTATACAACACAGGAACTCCCAAATCGACAGTCTCTGGTTTGTTTCCTCCAGGCATCCAGGACAGGGCAGCAGCTTTGGGCAGTGGGGATTTTTTAAAATGCGGTCTTAACAACTAAGGAAGCAGATCTTCCTACCATTGGCAGGGAGATACTGGGACAGCCTTGGGTGAGGCTTCTAATGGTCTGAATCCTTTCCCATCCTTCTTCGCCTGGCCAATTCTAAACGAAACTTTGAAACTTCTCTACTTAAAGTGTAGTCTACAGATCCTCCAAATTGGTACCACTTGGCATCTTGTAAGAAACACAGAATCTCAGGCCCAAACCAGGTCAATTAAGTCAGAATCTGCATTTAATAATATCCCCAAGTGATTCGGTATGTATTCAACTGAGAAGTATTGCTTTAAAACATACTTAATACATCAGTTCCTTGAGTAGGCTTTGAACATCCAAGTTCTACGTGCTGTCCCTCATTCAACCTTCCTAGATCACCTTGTGGATAATAAAAAAAATTCTTCTTTCTTAACTCATGCTATTTAAAAATAATCCATTTGCTATCTCTCACTCCCTTTGGACCATCTCTGCCCAACAGAAAACATAATGCAAGCACTAAATGTAACTGCAATATGTAATTAAAAGTTTTCTAGTAGCCACATTTAAAAGAGTGAAAAGAAACAGGTGGAATTAAGTTAATCATGTATTTTCCCTAATCCAATAGATCCAAATATTATCATGTCAAAATGTAGCCAATTACAAAAATGTAGTTAATTTCCATTGGCTTTTCATATTAAGTCTTCAAAATCCTGTGTGTATTTTGTACTTCCCGCACATCTAAGTTTGGGCACTCACTTTTCCAAGTACTCAAAAGTCACCTGTGAACGTGTAGACAGGGTGGACCCAGATTCCAAGATCCTTTATCCATTGAATTTTATTTTGAACACGGTTGCCTGATATGTAACATGCACTCAATGAATCCGTTCCTTCAACCATTTATTCATTAAACAAATACCACGTGCCTACCCTATGGCAGGCTCCGTCATACGTACCCGGGGATATGGCTATAAATAAAAGAGTCCCGGTCTTCACGGAACTTAAAGTCCAGGGTGGGAAAGGCTGTAGACATGTGTACAGATAAATTCATCCTTTGTTGGGTACCAGACTACTCTGATGAGGTTCAGGCTTGAGCAGAGATTTGAGCGCAGTAAGGAGGGAGCCTCAGAATACCTGGGGAGGGAAGGGAAGCGTTCTTGAGAGGGAACAGGAGAAATGGTCCTGGACAGGATGTGTGCTTGGTAAATTTGAGGAAGACAGAGGAAGGTCGTGGGCTGGAATAAAGCGAGGGAGCCAGGGCAGGAACTGAAGTAAACTAAGGACCTCTGGGCGGGATTGTATTGGGATTTGCTGCTCATGGTGAGAGTTCTTGATTTTGTACAAAGTGTGCTGAAAGCCATCGGGGGAGGGGTTTTCAGTGGGAGTGTGACATGAACTGGTGTTTGTTGTAAAGGGATCACTCTGGGGCTCTTGGGGGGCGTACTGTGTGGGAGTGCAGCAAGGCCGCTAGCTGAAATGAACCTGAGTCAGAAAGTGTGAAGTCCCTCTCTTTACACAGGTACAACTGAAACCTGTCTCTGCTTTCCTGGAGGGGTTTGCCAGCACAAGGCACACGGGGCTTCCCGGGGCACCTGCTGCACCGCCCGTTGTCACAGCATATGCCCTTGCAGCATGAGTGTTGCAGCTGTGGGCAAGGGGGCCCTCGATAGGTGTTTACCTAGTCCTCAAACTTCTTACGTCTCATCGTTGTGCTTGCTGAATGACATGCCACCCCGTATAATTTATGCCTGGCCGAGTCCTCGCTCCATGCATTTTTCATCCTTTTAAAATTAAAAACAAGCATATAGACACATACCCTTGCTATTTTATGAGGCTTTCGTACTCAGCAAAGTGTCAGCTTGACAGCCGCCGTGCTTCTCCCACTACCAGAAGCCTGGGTGGTGTTAGGAAGGCCCCCTTGGGGACTGATTAAAATCTCTGCCTGGTGTCACCTGCCTGAAACAAAAGCCTAGTGCCTTCTGCCACCAGGCAAAACACTTCCAACACTCAACATGGGGCATAGGGTTTCATCCTTTGGAATGAAATTTCAAACTGCATCTGCTGTAAGGTGTTTGGAATTTTGCCTAGATGTCAAATTGGATCTAACTTCCAATGTGGCAAAATTGTGAAGTCAGTGAAGTTTGTTTTTGGTGCCTCACGATTACTCCTACATACACCTACAATAAAAGTAACTACTGCTGCTGCCGGCCCCACCTCCTCCCCGCCCCCCCGCCCCCCCCCCACAATGACAATAGTGAATTTTTACTTATGCCAGTGGCTGGTGATTCATTATCTCATTTAACTCCCCCAGCAGTTTTTGAGATATGTACTATTGTTATCCCCATTTTACAGAGGGGGAAAACTGAGACTTAGAGAAATAAATAATGTGCCCAGGTAGCTGGAATACTTGAAATCCAGATGGGTCCACATTCTCAACGACTCCATTATGTTGCATCCAAGACTTCCTGTTTTCCTGTCTTGCCCATTCATTCTCTCACTTACTACTTCCTTAGGCTTTTCATAGTCTTTCTGTTCGTGTCATCTAGGACGTTATCCAAGGACAAGTATGTTCTGAGAGGTCATGGTGCTGAAAGTCAGAGAAGAGTCTCTGTTTATCAAGGGGCGGCTCTCTTGTTATCATAGAGCTTTTTCCTTGGGGTTCTTATAATTATTTTGTAGGTAAGGAAGCTGAGGCTCCCTTGGGTTGGGCTCCCCAGAAGGAGACTTTGGGATGAGGAGTCCTGGGAGAAGGGATATTAGGAAATGTTCCTCACTGGGGCAGGAAAATTGGGTAGAGAAGGGAAGGAAGGCTAAGCAAGGGTGCTCTGCTTTGGCTCTGTAGTTGTGGGTCTTAACTCAGAGATATCTTCACAGTAGCAAAATGACTGAGGTATTTGTACCCCTGTCCCCGTTAGACACTGGCCAAAAGTTGCTTACATCCTAGGGTACTTTGGGCTCTCTCTCAGCCTGAGGGGATCTCCAGCAAAGACGTGTGGTGCAGACCTTTGAGAAGGAAGAGCACGACGGGCCAGTCCGTACAAAAATGGAAAAGGAGGAGAGGGGAAATAGGCAGAGTCTTGGCAGCATCTTCTAGAGGACTAATGAGAGGATGGGAGTTTCTTCAAAGCGACAGAGCTGCAATTAAAAACAGAGTCTAATACACTTCAAAGCCTGAGTCTTTGTCTTTTTTGTTCAGATAATGCTGAATTGCCCTAAACAGTATTCGCAGGTGACAGAGACTTTTCCAGGGCCCCTGAAGTTGTAACCCTAGGAAGCTGCTACTATTTACTCTCTTTTCTTTTGAATTCCAAGTTTTTATTTAAATTTAGATTTAAATAAATTTAAATTAAATTTTATTTAAATTTTAGTTAGTTAACGTATATGGTAAAATTTGTTTCAGGTGTAAAACTTAGTGATTCATCATTTATGCGCAACACCCAGTGCTCATCACAACAAGCATCCACCTGTTGCCCATTTAGCCCATCCCCGATCCACCTCCCCTCCAGCAGCCCTCAGTTTGTTCTCATAGTTAAAAGTCTCTAACAGGGGCGCCTGGGTGGGTTAGGGCCTCTGCTTTCGGCTCGGGTCCTTATCCCAGGGTCCTGGGATCCAGCCCTCTGCTCAGCGGGGAGCCTGTTTTCTCCTCTCTCTCTGCCTGCCTCCCTGCCTACTTGTGATCTCTGTCAAATAAATAAGTCTTTACAAAAAAAAGTCTCTAACAGTTTGCTTCCCTCTACTCTTATTTTTTTGAAGATTTTATTTATTTATTTGAGGGGGGGCTCTCCTGCAAGAGAGAGCATGAGCAGGGGGAGGGGGAGGGGCAATGGGAGAGGGAGAAGTGTACTCCCTGTGGAGCAGGGAGCCCCATGAGGCTGGATCCCAGGACTCTGAGACCATGACCTAAGTTGAAAGCAGATACTCGACTGAGCTACCCAGGTGCCCCTACTTCCCTCTACTCTTAATGCCAGTTATGTCAATGAGATTCAGCAGAGATTCTGCTTTGGGGTTCCCAGGTAAGCTTATATTGTTTTTTTCTTTTTTTCCTCCTTGTATTTTTGGTTGTAAATTTTGTTTTTAACAGCTTTATTGGAATATATAATCCACATACCATACAATTCACCCATTTACACTGTACAAGTCAATGACTTTTAATATATTCACAGAGTTTTGCAACCATCAGCAGTATTTAATTTTTAGAACATTTTCATCTCTCCAAAAAGAACCTTCCTGTTAGTAGTCGCTCCCTGAGACTCCTGCAAACAATAGCTCGCTTTTTGTTTCTATGCCCATTCTGGACATTTCATATAAATGGAATATATAACACATGGCCTCTTGTGTCTGGCTTATTTCAGTTAGCATAGTATTTTCAGGGTTTACCCATATTGTAGCATGTATTAGTCCTTCATGTTTTTATGGCTGAATAATATGATATTGTGAGAATACACCACATTTTATTTACCCACTTCATCAGCTGATGGACATTTGGGTTGTTTCCATTTTTGGCTATTCCACTACAAATGTTCATGTGCAAGATTTAGTGTGAAAAACATTTGTTTTTCATTCTCTTGGGTACATACCTAGGGTGGAATCACTGGAACATATGCTAACTTTATGTTTAATTTTTAGGGGAACTGCTAAACAGTTTTCCAAAGCACAGCACAATTTTCCATTTTGATCAGAAACATATAAACGTTCCAGTTTCTCCACATTCTTGCCAACACTTGTTATTGTCCATCATTTTGATTATAGGTGTCCAAGTGGGTGTAAAGTGGTATCTCATTGTGGTTTTGATTTGCATTTCTCTTTAGGAATGGGATGCTGAGCTTTTTTTTTTTCATGTGCTTATTGGCCACTTTACATTTTCTCTAGATAAATGTCTATTTAGATCCTTTGCCAATTTTAAAATTAGATTAGTTGCTTTTATATTGTTGAGTTGTAACAGTTACATATTTGGGCTATTAGAGACTTATCAGATACATGATTTGAAAATGTTTGCTCCCATTAGGTACATTGTCTTTTCACTATCTTGATTTTTTTTTTCCTTTGAAGCATAAAAGTTTTTAATTTTCATGAAGTCCAATTTATCTATTTTTCCCCCCTTTGGTTGCTTGTGCTTTAAGTGTCATATGTAATAAATAGTTGCCTAATCCAAGGTCACAAACATTTATATTTAACGTTTTCTTCTAAGAGTTTTATAGTTTTAGTTCTTCCCTTTAGGCCTTTGATCCATTTTAAGTTAGTTTTTGCATGTGGTGTGAGGTAAGGCACAAATTTCATTTTTGTGTGTGTATATATCTAGTTGACAAAGTTCAGAAGAAGTTTAGATTATAGAAGTGAGGATTGGTGATGCAGCAGCCACTTTATGACTACAAGGGAAAAGCCAACCAAATTTTGAAAATTCTGGCACTGAGGGTTTGACTGGACTTCTTATTATGTAAAAAAAAAAAAAACCAAACCAAAACCAAAAAACTTCTTCAACACCTGCAAACCATAATTACTGAAGAATTTTCTGTTGTATTGTAGCCCAAAGCACTACGCTTTGATTCATTACTTCTCCTTGAGTAGATTATTTCGTGTACTTATTAATGTTCCAATTCACAGTGACTCCATCTTAGCTGAAAATTTTCCCAAACAGAAGAGGATACCATATCAGTCATGGGTGGTCTGTTTGACATCCGATTCCTGGCCAAATGTAAATGACCCAGGGCTGGACTCACCTAAGCTGGGCTAATCAGGCTCCTACTTTTAGAGATATGGAATGGTGAACTGAGACAACTTTTGAAAGAGAGTTCATTGTTTTCTCCAGCTGAGGTCTTTGAAGTCAAAGTACCTTTTGTCTTTCTGAGGGCTTTTCTCTCTTTCTTTCTTGGATTCTGGGCAACAATTTCTACCATGTCTACACTACCCCCATCTTTCAAAAAAAATTTTATTTTATTTAAGCTTTATTTAAACATATAATGTAACCCCACCACCCTCTCCCAACCCCTCTCCCGCCCACCCCCCTCAGTTTGTTTTATGACATTAAGAGTCTCTTTTGTTTTGTCTCCCTCCCAATCCCATCTTGTTTCATTTTTACTTTTCCTACCACCTTAACCCCCACCCCCATTGCATCTCCACTTCCTCATATCAGGGAGATCATGTGATAGTTGTCTTTCTCCAGTTGACTTATTTCGCTAAGCATAATACGCTCTAGTTCCATTCATGTCGTCACAAATGGTAAGATTTCATTTCTTTTGATGGCTGCATAGTATTCCATTGTATATATATACCACCTCTTCTTTATCCATTCATCTGCTGATGGACATCTAGGTTCTTTCCATAACTTGGCTATTGTGGACATTGCTGCTATAAACATTCGGGTACACGTGCCCCTTTGGATCACTATGTTTGTATCTTTAGGGTAAATACCCAGTAGTGCAATTGCTGGGTCATAAGGTAGCTCTATTTTCAATTTTTTGAGGAACCTCCATGCTGTTTTCCAGAGTGTTTGCACCAGCTTGCATTCCCACCAACAGTGTAGGAGGGTTCCTTGTTCTCCACATCCTCGCCAGCATCTGTCATTTCCTGACTTGTTCATTTTAGCCATTCTGACTGGTGTAAGGTGGTGTCTCATTGTGGTTTTGATTTGTATTTCCCTGATGCCCAGTGATGTGGAGCACTTTTTCATGTGTCTGTTGGCCATCTGGTGTCTTCTTTGCAGAAATGTCTGTTCATGTCCTCTGCCCATTTCTTGATTGGATTATTTATTCTTTGGGTGTTGAGTTTGCTAAGCTCTTTGTAGATTTTGGATACTAGCCCTTTATCTGATATGTCGTTTGCAAATATCTTTTCCCACTCTGTCAGTTGTCTTTTGGTTTTGTTGACTGTTTCCTTTGCTGTGCAAAAGCTTTTGATCTTGATGAAGTCCCAATAGTTCATTTTTTCCCTTGCTTCCCTTGCCTTTGGCGTTGTTCCTAGGAAGAAGTTGCTGCGGCTGAGGTCGAAGAGGTTGCTGCCTGTGTTCTCCTCAAGGATTTTGATGGATTCCTTTCTCACGTTGAGGTCCTTCATCCATTTGGAGTCTATTTTCGTGTGTGGTGTAAGGAAATGGTCCAATTTCATTTTTCTGCATGTGGCTGTCCAATTTTCCCAACACCATTTGTTGAAGAGGCTGTCTTTTTTCCATTGGATGTTCTTTCCTGCTTTGTCGAAGATTAGTTGACCATAGAGTTGAGGGTCTATTTCTGGGCTCTCTATTCTGTTCCATTGATCTATGTGTCTGTTTTTGTGCCAGTACCATACTGTCTTAATGATGACAGCTTTGTAGTAGAGCTTGAAGTCTGGAATTGTGATGCCACCAACTTTGGTTTTCTTTTTCAATATTCCTTTGGCTATTCGAGGTCTTTTCTGGTTCCATATAAATTTTAGGATTATTTGTTCCATTTCTTTGAAAAAATTGGATGGAATTTTGATAGGCATTGCATTAAATGTGTAGATAGCTTTAGGTAGCATAGACATTTTCACAATATTTATTCTTCCAATCCATGAGCATGGAACATTTTTCCATTTCTCTGTGTCTTCCTCAATTTCTTTCATGAGTACTTTATAGTTCTCTGAGTATAGATTCTTTGCCTCTTTGGTGAGGTTTATTCCTAGGTATCTTATGGTTTTGGGTGTAATTGTAAATGGGATTGACTCCTTAATTTCTCTTTCTTCTGTCTTGCTGTTGGTGTAAAGAAATGCAACTGATTTCTGTGCATTGATTTTATATCCTGACACTTTACTGAATTCCTGTACAAGCTCTAGGAGTTTTGGAGTGGAGCCTTTTGGGTTTTCCACATATAGTATCATATCATCTGCAAAGAGCGATAGTTTGACTTCTTCTTTGCCAATTTGGATGCCTTTAATTTCTTTTTGTTGTCTGATTGCTGAGGCTAGGACTTCTAGTACTATGTTGAATAGCAGTGGTGATAGCGGACATCCCTGCCGTGTTCCTGACCTTAACAGAAAAAGCTCTCAGTTTTTCTCCATTGAGAATGATACTTGCAGTGGGTTTTTCATAGATGGCTTTGATAATATTGAGGTATGTGCCTTCTATCCCTACACTTTGAAGAGTTTTGATTAGGAAGGGATGTTGCACTTTGTCAAATGCTTTTTCAGCATCTATTGAGAGTATCATATGGTTCTTGTTCTTTCTTTTGTTATTGTACTGTATCACATTGATTGATTTGCGGATGTTGAACCAACCCTGCTGCCCTGGAATAAATCCCACTTGGTCGTGGTGGATAATCCTTTTAATGTACTGTTGGATCCTATTGGCTAGTATTTTGGTGAGAATTTTTGCATCTGTGTTCATCAAGGATATTGGTCTGTAATTCTCTTTTTTGATGGGATCCTTGTCTGGTTTGGGGATCAAGGTGATGCTGGCCTCATAAAATGAGTTTGGAAGTTTTCCTTCCATTTCTATTTCTTGGAACAGTTTCAGGAGAATAGGAATTAATTCTTTAAATGTTTGGTAGAATTCCCCTGGGAAGCCATCTGGCCCTGGGCTTTTGTTTGCTTGGAGATTTTGGATGACTGTTTCAATCTCCTTACTGGTTATGGGCCTATTCAGGTTTTCTATTTCTTCCTGGTTCAGTTTTGGCAGTTTATATGTCTCTAGGAAAGCATCCATTTCTTCCAGATTGTCAAATTTGTTGGCATAGAGTTGTTCATAATATGTTCTTATGATTGTTTGTATTTCTTTGATGTTGGTTGTGATCTCTCCTCTTTCATTCATGATTTTATTTATTTGGGTCCTTTCTCTTTTCTTTTGGATAAGTCTGGCCAGGGGTTTATCAATCTTATTAATTCTTTCAAAGAACCAGCTCCTAGTTTCATTGATTTGTTCTATTGTTTTTTTTGGTTTCTATTTCATTGGTTTCTGCTTTGATCTTTATTATTTCTCTTCTCCTGCTGGGTTTAGGCTTTCTTTGTTGTTCTCTCTCGAGTTCCTTAAGGTGTAGGGTTAGGTTGTGTATTTGAGACCTTTCCTGCTCCTTGAGATAGGCTTGTATCACTATATATTTTCCTCTCAGGACTGCCTTTGTTGTGTCCCACAGATTTTGGACCATTGTGTTTTCATTATCATTTGTTTCCATGGTTTTTTTCAATTCTTCTTTAATTTCCTGGTTGACCCATTCATTCTTTAGAAGCATGCTGTTGAGTCTCCATGTATTTGTGCTCTTTCCAAATTTCCTCTTGTGATTGAGTTCTAGCTTCAGAGCATTGTGGTCTGAAAATATGCAGGGAATGATCCCAATCTTTTGATACCTGTTGAGACCTGATTTATGACCCAGGATGTGATCTATTCTGGAGAATGTTCCATGGGCACTAGAGAAGAACGTTTTCTGTTGTTTTGGGGTAGAATGTTCTGAATATATCTGTGATGTCCATCTCGTCCAGTGTGTCATTTAAGACCTTTATTTCCTTGTTGATCTTTTGCTTGGATGATCTGTCCATTTCAGTGAGGGTTGTGTTAAAGTCTCCAACTATTATTGTATTCTTGTCAATGTGTTTCTTTGATTTTGTTATTAATTGGTTTATATAGTTAGTGCTCCCATGTTAGGGGCATAGATATTTAAAATTGTTAGATCTTCTTGTTGGACAGACCCTTTGAGTATGATGTAGTGTCCTTCCTCGTCTCTTATTATAGTCTTTGCCTTAAAATCTAATTGATCTGATATAAGGATTGCCACCCCAGCTTTCTTCTGATGTCCATTAGCATGGTAAATTGTTTTCCACCCCCTCACTTTCAATCTGGAGGTGTCTTCAGGTCTAAAATGAGTTTCTTGTAGGCAGCATATGGATGGGTTTTGTTTTTTTATCCATTCTGAAACCCTGTGTCTTTTGATTGGGGCATTTAGCCCATTTACGTTCAGGGTAACTATTGAGAGATATGAATTTAGTGCCATTGTATTGCCTGTAAGGTGATTGTTACTGTATATTGTCTCTGTTCCTTTCTGATAATACTTTTAGGGTCTCTCTTTGCTTAGAGGACCCCTTTCAATATTTCCTGTAGAGCTGGTTTGGTGTTTACAAACTCTTTCAGTTTTTGTTTGTCCTGGAAGCTTTTTATCTCTCTTTCTATTTTCAATGATAACCTAGTTGGATAAAGTATTCTTGGCTGCATGTTTTTCTCGTTTAGTGCTCTGAATATATCATGCCAGTTCTTTCTGGCCTGCCAGGTCTCTGTGGATAAGTCTGCTGCCAATCTAATATTTTTACCATTGTATGTTACAGACTTCTTGTCCCGTGCTGCTTTCAGGATTTTCTCTTTGTCGCTAAGACTTGTAAATTTTACTATTAGGTGGCGGGGTGTGGGCCAATTCCTATTGATTTTGAGGGGTGTTCTCTGCACCTCCTGGATTTTGATGCTTGTTCCCCTTGCTATATTAGGGAAATTCTCTACGATAATCCTCTCCAGTATACCTTCTGCTCCTATTTCTCTTTCTTCTTCTTCTGGAATCCCAATTATTCTAATGTTGTTTCGTCTTATGGCATCACTTACCTCTCGAATTCTCCCCTCGTGGTCCAGTAGTTGTTTGTCTCTCTTTTGCTCAGCTTCTTTATTCTCTGTCATTTGGTCTTCTATATCACTAATTCTGTCTTCTGCCTCATTTATCCTAGCAGTAAGAGCCTCCATTTTTGATTGCACCTCATTAATAGCTTTTTTAATTTCAACTTGATTAGACTTTAGTTCTTTTATTTCTCCAGAAAGGGCTTTTATTTCTCCTGACAGGGTTTCTCTAATATCTTCCATGCCTTTTTCGAGCCCGGCTAGAACCTTGAGAATCGTCATCCTGAATTCCAGATCTGACATAATACCAATGTCTGTATTGATTAGGTCCCTAGCCTTCGGTCCTGCCTCCTGCTCTTTTTTTTGTGATGAGTTTTTCCGCCTTGTCATTTTGTCCAGATAAGAATCCACTGTTCTCCTTGTTAAGTGAACTTGGTCTTGGCTGTATTTCTTTGATCTTCTGGGGGAGGGGCCTGTTGTAGTGATTCTCAAGTGTCTTTGCCCCAGGCGGAGTTGCACCGCCCTTACCAGGTGCCTGGCTAAGTAATCCTCTCAGGTTCACTTTCGGGAGCTTTTGTTCCCTGAATGCTTTCCGTAGAGTTCCAGAGGACGGGAATGAGAATGGCGGCCTTCCAATCTCCGGTTCAGAGGAGCCGAGAGCTAGGGGCCCCAGTCTTCAGTGCGCCTTCATAGAAAAGTGTTTAATCCCTCCGGTCTCCCCAGCCCCCGTTTGCACTCGGAGACCGTGCACGCTCGGAGACCGCGCTCAGAGAAAATCGTGCATAAGCAGTCCCGTCTCACTGGCTTCTGGGAGTGCTCTGAGCTCACCCGGCCTGTGACCAAGCGTCTCTGTCTCTGGCAGAGTCCCACCTGGAGTCTCCGAACCCCGTAGATCCCTGAGCTCTACCGGGTCGGAGTCTCCCTGGATCTTGTGGGGACCCCTCGCACAGAGCACCGGCCCATGCCACAGAGCACTAGGAAACCTCGGCTCTGTCTCTGCAGCCGGCTTCCCCACTCTAATACCTGTGAGCTCTGCGACACTCAGACACCCCCGATCCTTCTGTGACCCCGTGGGACCTGAGTCCACGTTGTCCCCGTGAGGTCTTCACCCCAGTTTAGCCTCTGGAGCGATGTCCCTCCGTGGAGCAGACTTTTAAAAGTTCTGATTTTGTGCTCCGCCGCTTGCCGGGAGCCGGCCCCTCCCCGTGGGGTCTATCTTTCCATCACGTTGGATTCACTTCTCCGCTGGTCCTACCTTTTAGAAAGTGGTCGATTTTCTGTTTCTAGAATTGTTGTTTTTCTTCTCTTTGATCTCCTATTGGATTCATAGGTGTTTGGAATGGTTTGATAGGCTATCTAGCTGATCTCCTGCTGTCTGATGTCGTCTCAGCCTGCTACTTCTCTGCCATCTTGACTCCTCCCCCCTCAAAATTTTATTTTTGGCTAATTTAATTTTTGTTTAAGCTAGACAGAATTGGTTCCTGTCAAGACCAAAAGAACCATAACTGTTCATTTTTTACATGGTCTCATCATTTATATCTCCAGGTGGACATTCATACAGTCTCCTGGGTATTATTTTATTTTCTCCACATAGAATTGGCATATGAAATACTAAGTCTGAAACTGCCCTCAGTTAGTCCAGGAGCTACACTATTCTTTTCTTTCACAAATACAAAAGAAACAGTTTTCCCACAAAGGTGCCCATATTCTTTCCTATTAAGTCATAGACAATTTGAGAGTATCAGGTAAAATCCACGGCAGATTAGAATAGCCATATGTTTATTTTTATTTTTTTTTTTACAGATTTTATTTTTATTTATTTGACAGATGGGGATCACAAGAAGGCAGAGAAGCAGGCAGAGAGAAAGGAGGAAGCAGGCTCCCTGCTGAGCAGAGAGCCCAATGCGGGACTTGATCCCAGGACCCTGGGATCATGACCTGAGCCAAAGGCAGAGGCTTTAACCCACTGAGCCACCCAGGCGCCCCTAGCCATACGTTTATTATACACTCACTATTTATTTTTCGAAAGAGTTTGTGGTCCACAGTATTTGTCATTCTGGTAGACCAATATCAGGCAGAACTGTAGAATATTAGTTATTTCTTTCCTTAGAAATTGACTAGTGAATGACTCAGACCTTGGGTTTACAAATACTCAGGCATTTCTTTTCAAAGATCCACAAGCAAGGGATATTGCAAAACTCTAGTTCTAATGTAAGCGGTACATCTTTAAATTCCATTCTGACCCAGGATGTGTTAGGTTCAATTGTGACTCAACCTTTGCTCTGGTTGGGTTGTGTCAAAGTGTCTGAGGTCATGATGGGGGCTTTTCTTTCAGAAACTTTTGGCCTCAAATACCATCTTTCAATAATACTTTATTTGTTAAATCATTTAATGTCTAATGAGTACCAGACACTGTGCTAAGAGCTAGAAGTGTAGATATGAATAAGATAAGCCCTTTGTCAGCAAAACTTCCACTACTTCTCCCTATTACATGATGGAAGGAACTTGACCATACTTTCTGTAGAAATGGTGCCATCTCCTCCAATTCTATTTTTATGGGTCATGAGAGCTTAGTCTGCTTGTGTAACTATGTATCTATCTATACATCTGTTTACGAGTGTGAGTATCCATTCCAGCCAGCCATTCATCTTCATTCATCTGTAAAGTATAAGCTAGGTTATGTTGTGGTAACCAATAACCCTTATGTCTTGGTGATTTTATGCAATGGAAATTGATCTCTTAGGCAAAATAAACTGCAGGCTTTTTGACTGGGGAGCTCTCAGTTCCATGCTGTCCTCTCTCAAGGATCTACCCAGGTTGTTGAGCCTCCAGCTCTGATCCTTGCAGCAGTTTGAAAGGAGCCCTGAAGTGTAACTGGCATTTAAGGCTTGGATGTAGAGGTGACATTTGTCCTTTTTGCTCACAATCTGTTGCTAGACTATTCAAAGAGCCACATCTAAACCTAAGGGGGCAAGGGCTTCCATCATGTGCCTTCAAGGGAATGAACTGGAAATACCGGTGAGCTGCACAATATCTATCATTCCTATCATTTCACCCTTTGCCTCTCTGTCAATACCCACCTCCTTTCCTCCCTGCCACCTCCTTCTCCTTGTCTCCTTCTTTTCTCTTTTTTCTTTTTCCTTATCTATCTTTACCTCTTTATCTTTCTAAATTTAATTTCTCATTTAATTTAATAAAGCACGGTAATTAAAAAAAACTCACAAATCTCTTATTGTAAAATTGTGACAAGTGGGTGGGAGGAGATTTCTCCTTGTTATCATACAGCCAGGTGTGCAGGAACTCAAGTTCTTTTGTATTAACAGAATGTAAAGATAAAAACAGAGAAACAAAACCATGTATCCTATCAGCAATACAAAACCCCAAAATTGTAGTAACTTCCTATAGCTGTTGCAACAAATCACCTGTAACTTGGGGGATGATAACAACACACATTTATTCTCTTGCAGTTCTGGAAGTTAGAGTAAAATTAACATCTAAGATATTGGAGGGGGCTTGTTCCCTTAGGAAGTTCTATGGGAACAATCCATTTTTCGCCTTTCCCCAGTTTCTAGATGGCATTTCTTGCTCACAGGACTTTTCTCCACCTTAAAAGCCATTGGTGTAGCATCTACAGATCTCCCTCTGCCTCTCTCTTATCAGGACACTTGTGATTACACTTAGGGCTCATCTGGATGACCCAGGATAATTTCCACATCCTTGAGATCCTTAACTTGGTTACATTTGCAAGGTCACTTTTGCCATATAACAGAACTCTAAGGTATGCAAGGTAACATTCACAGGCACCAGGAATTAGGACCTGGATATCTTTAGGGGCTATTAGTCGGCTTACCACACCAGTTATATGAAAAATAGTAAAACTGCATGTCTAATGTTGGAGACAAAGATTAAGAATATTGCTTATTGATCCATCTCTGTACCTAATTTTCATAGTAGTTACCAGAGCAGAACTTACTAGAAAAGAAATGGCACTGAAAATAGTACAATAATTAGCAATCATAGATCATTTTCTATTGCTGCTCTTACATATTTTTTAATGCTGATTTGGAATTTCTTGCACTCAGAAATTACATTTCATATTCAGAATCTAAATGCATTTTGTTTTATAAGTATAGTGACTGGATCTGCTGCATTTAGCAGAAAATTCATTGCTTATACCACTAAGATGAAACTCGTTGGAAACGTTTTGTACATATGGGGCTATGAATTATGATTTTCCCTTTACAAGACATTTGCAAGTCAGAAAAGCAAAATCATTGCTTTCTCTCTCCTCCTCCCCACTCCATTGGGAAGGGAGCAGTGAATCTCATCTTTTGGCAGGTCAGAAACTTTCTCTCATACTCAAGCAAGTTTCTGCAGACATCCAAAATTAAAGAGATGCTCACAAATGTCACACACATCTAAAGAAGATGGAACCTAAATTGAATATTAATGAGTAATGAAAGTTGAAAACAAAATTTCCTGTTGGAAATGTGCTCCTGAGTTATGGGAACAAGATCTAAGTCTCCTTTTCCCACTTCATTTTGAAAATAGCTGTCCATGAGGTGGTTAAGTGAGCTCTGGGATTTTGATGTATTTTTCCAGGATGACTGCAGACTCTTGAGCAAATAATTTGTTCCATATTGCTGAATTCTTAAGAAATAAAATTACTCACCCTAAAAAAAAAGTCTTTTCAGGACTTCAAGGGTAATTTCTGCCTGGTGTGTTCAGTGCCTTTTACCCCCATCTTTTGGCTATTAGACTCTTACGGAGCTAATGCAATAATTCCTTGGCACTTTTCTCTTGCTGCTGCTGACAGGGTGAACTTTTCCTTAGGCCTGTGGTGTCTGACTGTCAGGTGGACTGTAACTACTTTCACATTTTTATTCATTAAAGGAACCAAAGTGGGAATACTTCAGTGTCTCCTGTGGCTTCTGTTGAATCTTTGAGGTGATAGGAACCTGATCTCATCAAAATTAATGGCTTATGGTCATTCACACTATTACTGTTAATAGGGTTGAGCATGCATTAGCCCATGCAAAAATGGTGCTTATTTGGGACCTATAATACAGCACAGTTTGGGAGTAGAGTTGACTGAGACTGGCCACCCTGTACAGTGGGAATTTGCAGCACTTAGCAAAGAGAGTTCGCAAGATGAATCTTGTGAACATTGGATGCAAATTGCTGTTGCTCAAGCAGGTTGTGATAAAAAGAGCAATGATGTGTAAGAATATGTTTAAAAAATGTACTGGTGCTAATGAAACAAAAGCTATACTTCAGACTCTGTAATGTAAAGGAAACTATTTTCTTTTAGTGTAGAATCTGGCAAAGCTGGCCATTT
Organism: Taxidea taxus jeffersonii; assembly: GCA_003697995.1. NCBI lineage: Eukaryota > Metazoa > Chordata > Mammalia > Carnivora > Mustelidae > Taxidea > Taxidea taxus. Next base: position 33,528 of record ML112118.1, read on the forward strand.
GGTTGTTTTAGCTTGTGGTTCTCCCTTCCCTGAACCTTGACCAGGCTTCTGGAAGAGCAAAAGGGTCTAATACATTCAACGTAACTTTGTTTAATTTCATCTCCTTTCATGTGTCCATTCTTTTCAGATAGCCAGTGAGGTCACAAAGCTTGTCAAGGCTGGTATGATTCAGCCCTGATTGAAACAGGGTAAGGCTGGATCCTGGGGAATGCACGAAAGTCACCATTTAGTGTAAGGGAAAAAGCAGAACTGGAAGTAAATCTGGGTCACACGTGATACTAATATTACAGGATGTATCAAAGTGGCATTAAGAACAGACAGCAACAGAGGGACAAAGCATGGGAATTTGTTCAGGTTCACAGAGAGTAGTCCTCACAAATTATATCTGCTTTTTGTTCCATTAGGGGTTATTCTGATGGCTCAAAGTCACATCTTCACAATCAGCTGGTACCTAACATCAATCATGATATGAGTTTACCTAACCACTTATCCACCCTTTCATCCATAAACATGTTCCAAGTCATGCAGTGTTTGGTCTTTTCTGGGGATTCTAGGCTTCTTATATACTTTCCCCGACGTCAGCCCTTATGCCAAAATAATATGGAAGGATGAATGCCAAGGGCATTTCTAAGGCATGGCTATTGGGTAGACTTGGTTTCTTACCAGGCCAGTACACTAAAAAAACCCTGGGAACTCTTCACACTTGAACAGAGTGACTCATTCCAGGAAAACCTGGGATCTGACATGGATACTCCCTTTCTCCTTCTCTTCTGTGTTTTGTTTTTTTGTTAGAGTTATGGCTATGGATTTGGGGAAAAGAGAAGGGCAATCCTAGAGGCCAGTCTTTGACTTAAGCAGACAGGATTAGCCTGAGCAGTCCTGGCCAGCATGCCATCGGATTTATCTTGGGAAAGGAGTTAACCTCAGGGCAATAAAGGATGTTCACTTTGCCTGGCCTTGAGCTCTGTGCATCTCTTTTCAGAAACCTCCTCATATGGCTCTGAAAGGGTAGGGTTTTACTATTCCATTCCAGGTTTCTTGCTTTAGCTCTGTGTTTCTACCTACTACAGAAATGGCAGACTGGCCTGGAAGGTGGGAGGTGAAATCCTGGACTAGAGAATGGTAAGAAGTTTCTCCAGATAGACAGTGGGCAGTACAGTGGGAAGAAAGAAGGATCATTTGAGTGGACAGGAATGGGGAGGCACCAAGTCAACAAGTGTGGCTTGTGAAGGTGGGTAGGAAGTGAAGAAGTTCGGTGAAGCACATGCACCAACCCAGTAAGCAGAAGGCATCTGGGACACTTGGAAAAACAAAGGGAGTGCAACTTGTGTTTTGAAAAGAAACAGGGGTCTTCTTGAGCAAGGAGCGGTAAAGGGAAGTGCAATGAGGTGCAATAGAGAGGTGTAATACTAGCTTGAATAGAACACTGACTTGGGTTTTTATTCAGAGGAGAATTTTAACCACTTTATTTGTAAACAGGGCACTTTGGTAGAATGCAACAGGAACATCTTTCTTTCCCAGACGGAGGTTCAGAAATCAGGGTTCATTTCGACGGGGCTGATGAAATTAACCGTTGGATAGCTCTTCGTTCTAATTTTTAATGGTCAAAAGGATGCCTTCACTGCAGTTTTTGTCAAGACATTGGGGAACTAGAATTTAAGACCCTGAAAATTCACAACTCCAGAGTCTTTTTTTTTTTTTTTAAAGATTTTATTTATTTATTTGACAGACGGAGATCACAAGTAGGCAGAGAGGCAGGCAGAGAGAGAGGAGGAAGCAGGCTCCCTACTGAGCAGAGAGCCCGATGCGGGGCTGGATCCCAGAACCCTGGGATCATGACCTGAGCCAAAGGCAGAGGCGTTAACCCACTGAGCCACCCAGGCGCCCCTCACAACTCTAGAGTCTTACAATGCGGGATTGTCCACTTCAAGTGTTTTCAACAGTCTTCTTGCCAAGTTATAAGAGAAAATATATTCATTGTGGAAAAAAATTTAATACAGAGAAGCACAAAGAGTAAAATTAAAATCACTTGTCTATAGAAAGTGGCTATTAATAATTTTGATTATATTTTTTCAATCTTTTTACTGTGCATTAATATACAAACAAATTTTAGGAAAATATGATGATACTATGTTTATTCTTTCTGTAATTTGCTCTTTTCACTAATACACAGCAGAAGTATTCCAAAGACGGTGTGTATTAATTTCAGTGTCATTTATATTCCATTTATCTAAGTAATTTATTTAATCAATCTCTTATTGTTAAAGAGTTAGTCCTCCTCCCCCTAAATTCTTCACCATTATTAACAGTGCTACTATGCACACGATTTGATCAATCTTCAAATGTTTACTGGGTGCCTAGTAGATATTAAGCCTTGTATATAACTGAATATAAATATAGCAAACAGACTTAGTTCCTACTCTCATGCAATTCAGTCTGGTGAAAGAGATAATCAGCAAATAAATCAATAAGCATAGGTGTTTTGTGGCTCCACATGGAGGTCACCTAAAATTGGTTCAGATATTGATTGGGATCAATGATGCTGAAAATGCCAAGAGGGTATAAGAAGGTTTGTTACTACATAGTGGGACACTCAAGACAGAGAAGTGTGGATGCAAGCTGGTCCAGATGGCTCGAGCAAAGTGGAAACAACAGTGGATTAGGCCTTTATAATGGCCAGGAGGTGGGGACATGTGAGGTTCGAACCTCCCACTGACACAGAATAGGAAGGACAGCGTGGGCAGGGAAGAGGGATGGGAATCTAAAAGCTGTTCATGGTTGAACTTCAAAAATGGTGTCAGTCTAAGGTTGACTAGAGCATACAATAGGGAAAGGACAATCTCTTCAATAAATGGTGTTGGAAAAAGTGGATATCCACATGCAAAAGAACAAAACTGAACCTTTATCTTACAACCAATAAACACTTAAAATGGATCAAAAACCTAAGTGCAAGACCTGAAACCATAAAACTTTTAAGAAAAAACAGAGGAAAAGATCCTTGACATTGATCTTGGCAATGATTTCTTGGATAAGACAACACAAGCACAGGCAACAAAGACAAGAATAATTTTTAATGGTCAAAAGGATGCCTTCACTGTAGTTTTTGGCAAGACATAGGGGAACTGGATTTCAGACCCTGAAAATTCACAGCTTCAGAGTCTCACAATGTAGGATTGTCCACTTCAAATGTTTTCAACAGTCTTCTTGCCAAGTGATAAAAGAATACATATTCATTGTGGACTATATTCACAGTGGGACTACAGTAACTAAATGGCTTCTATACAGCAAAGGAAACAATAAATTGAAAAGGCAAAACACAAAATGGGAGAAAATACTATTTATCTGATAAGGGGTTCATACCTAAAATATATAAAGAACTCAGACAACTCCATAGCAAGAAGCAGATCATCCAATTAAAAAATGGGCAAAAGGACCCAAATAGACATTTTTCCAAAGAAGACATACAAATGGCCAACAGGCACATGAAAAGATACTCAACATTACTAATCATTAGAGAAAAGCAAATGAACACCACACCTGTGAAAATGGCTATTATCAAAAAGACAAGAGATAGCAAATGTTGGCAAGGTTGTGGAGAAAAGAGAACACTTCCAGGAAGTTGTCCTGTGAAGGAGCAGGGAAATTTGGCATTAGCTGCAAAAGAGCTTTATAAAGATAGTTTGAGTGCTGTCCGGATAAGTCTTTGGTACAACTTTTGAGAATATTCATTTTTAGTGTCATAGGTTGCATGAAAATCTGTGTGGCATAGAGTTTAGAAGCTTGGTCCATGGAGCAGTCTGCCTGGGTTCAAATCCTGACTCTTTGCATAACTACCTTGAGTGAATTACTTAAACTCACTGTGCCTTCATTATTTCATTTGTAAAATGGGGGTAGTGATAATAGTACCTACTTCATTAGGTTGTTGTATTAAATGGGTCATATTTACAAAGCCCTCAGAACAAAACGTGGCACACAGTATACAGCATATAAATGTTTGCTAAATAAGTAAACATACAATGCTACAAATAATTGTAAGTAGAATTTTTTAGAGATGGAGTATGTACATTTTAAAGCCTGTAGCAATACCAAATTGCTTTTTATAAAACTATCACATGGGCAGTGAATAAGAAAGTCAGTTTTTGGATGTCCTTACCAAGGTATTTTAAAACTAATTACATTTTGCAAGGCAAAAAAAAATAGCCATTGTTCTTTTTAAAAAATTTTATTTATTTTTGTGTGTGTGTGTGCGTGCGTGTGTATGTGTGTTTGAGAGAGAGAGAGAGAGAAAAGGAGTTGCAGGGGTGGGGTGGAGGGCAAAGCAGACTCCCCGCTGACCAGGGTCCTTGATGTGGGACTCTATGTGGGACTCAGTCCCAGGACCCGGGATCATGACCTGAGCCGAAGGCAGACTTTTAACCGACTAAGCCACCAGGCGCCCATATAGCTCCTTGTTTTTAAATTAACTACATTAGTTCGATTAATAGAGACTGTACATTTTTCAAAAGTTTGCTGGCAATTCAAATTTTTTCTTTAATTGTCAGTTTTCCTTTTTGCTTTTCCATATTGTCTTAAAGAACTATTAAAGTATCTCTCATTAAACTTGCACTTTTTTTCTCCTTTTGTTGTTTGCCTATGGAGTGGTGGTTTAGGAGCCAAGAGAGGTTTTTATTTTTGGTTACATATGTATGTTTATTTATTTATTTATTTACCCTCATCTCTTTCATTCAGAAGTGAGACACTCATCTATTTTCTTTCTTATAGTTTTATAGTTTTATTTTTTGAATTATATTTATAAGCCAGCTGAAGTTTATTTTAGGGTACAGTATAAAGTAGGGATTTAATTTCATTTTTATGCAATTTTTAAAGCAGTTTTACTAACATCATTTATTGAATAATCCATTCTTCTCTTACAGATTAGACATTCTTCTCTTACAGATTAAAACTCTTTAATAAATGTAATCATCTATACATATGTAGGTCTATTTCGACTCTTTCTAGTCTTTTCATTGCTTTTTCATGTTGTTCTGATGATCCATTCCCTTTATTCTTATTTCACCTTAGCGCTTTCCATTATTATAACTTTGAAATGTAAAATTTAAGTAAAATATATAATTATGAACATCATATAATTTTATATCTGTTTCTGTAAGATCCATTAAATTTTTCCTTTTCAAAATTGATTACTTATTTCAGCCTGCTTATTTTTTTCTAATGTGAAAATTAGTATTTTTAAATTGTATCTAAATAGGATTTAGATTAAATTTGCATTGTCCTTATGAAATAATCTAGGTTTCGTAAGGCTCCCATGGTATTTTTTCTGTATGAGGCAGGAGCTTGTATGTGAGCAGGACCTGTGAATATTATGGGGTATCACTCCCATCATGAGGTCACAAATCAGTTGACCTTTTTTTTTTTTAAAGATTTTTCATTTATTTATTTGACAGAGAGTGAGACCAAAATTAGGCAGAGAGGCAGGCAGAGAGAGAGAGGATGAAGCAGGCTCCCCACTGAGCAGAGAGCCCAATTCAGGACCCTGGGATCACGACCTGAGCCAGAGGCAGAGGCTTTAACCCACTGAGCCACCCAGGTGCCCCAATCAGTTGGCTTTTGAGTTATCAAAAGGAAGATTATCCAGGTGGGCTGGACCTAACCAGGTGGACTCTTAAAAAAACTTAGGCCATTCCTGGAGAGATTTAAAGGTCAGTGGGGATACATATGAGGAAGATTTTCCATTGCTGGCTTTGAAGATGGAGGGGTGCCTTGCATCAAAGACCAGGGAGTGGTGTCTTGGAGGAAAAGCAACCTCCTAATTGAGAGCCAATGAAGAACTGAGTTCTGCCATCAGCTCAAAGAGTTTGGAAGAGGACTCTGAGATCCAGATGAGAACACATCCTTCCAACACCTTGATTTTGACCCTGTGAGATTCTGAGCTGAGAACCCAGCTGTGAGAGGCCTGGACTTCCAACCTGCACAACCGTGAGTTCGTGAATCAGTGTCATTTTAGGCTGCTAAGTTTGTGGTAATTTGTTACACAGCAAAATAAATCTAATACAATTTATATTTATTAAAGTCTATTTTCATAAACCTCAGTTAACATTTTTATGGTGTGGGTCCTACATGTTAGTTGATGAATGTATTTCTGAGTGCACCGGAAATACCTACAGGCAACATAATCCTCTAGCAAATGTAAGCAGAAAGAAGGCTGTTTATTGAAAAAGAAGATTGAGGAGTCTGCAGAGCCTCTGGGAGAGATGGAAAGCCAGCTAGCAAGGCACAAAGCTGTCGGGTGGGGACTGCCTAACTCCATGGGGCCATTGTAGCTGGAGCATGTGGCGATGTGTCATTGTCATCGGCCCCTCGGACATTCTTGATGCCTGCAACCCTGACACACCTGTCCTGGGAAAACAAACTTTCTCCGTCATCAAGCTTGCCAGAGGATTTGTTTTTTTCTGCCTGCAGCTTCTGCTCCATGGGAGATACTTGCTTTCTCCCTTTTGCATCATGCTGATGCTTCTGCTAGGTAGAAACCAGGCCACGTAGCAAAGTTTACTTGCAGTGGAGGCTGAAACAGGTGTTTTTTTTTTTTTTTTTTAAATGAATGTGAAAGAGACACATTCTTCCTAGGGTGAGCCCTCTTCCTCCATGAGTCACACTGTTATTTATTATTTTTTTAAAGATTTATTTATTTGAGAGAGGAAGCAGGACTGCAGGGAGAGGGTAAGGGAGAGGATCTTCAAACCAGACTCCCCCTGAGCAAGGAGCCTGACCTGGGGATATGGGTGGGGCTTGATCTCAGGACCCATGAAAGCTGAGATTATGACCTAAGCAGAACCAGAGTGGGACCTTCAACAAACCCAGCCACCCAGGCATCCTTGGAACAGGTAGTCACAAGGCTTAAGGAAGGTAAGTTAGGAAGGGAGAGTAATGAGTACTGAATGGGATGCTTTACAATTTTTCATTCTGCACATTTCATATTTTGCTGCTATTTTGAAAATGATCATTTACTCTTGAATTTTTAAAGTGTTTGTTACAATATAGGACTTCTATTTTAAAAAAATTCTCTTGTGCTCTTGCACCTTGCCAAACTATCTAATAGTTCTTGTAAATTTTAAATTCATTCTCTTGTGATTTCATATCATAATACCAGTAAATAGTAATGCTTAAAAAAAATCCCAATATGCAGGTAGATCTTGCTCTCCATGGCTTTGATATGCGTGGATGTCAGTTACTCTAGTTTAGTTAAATAACACCGGTTCTTAACAACACGGTTGAAATTTCAGTTACCATGAGTTACGAACTGTGAGTAATTGCATAAAGTACACATTTTTTACTAGCTTTTCAGGGCACAAATCACTACACAATAACAGAGGGTTGGTGGTCGGTCACATCACTACTTTCAAAGTCTTTTGATTTGTCACTGTGTACCTGTCACTCAGCTCATGGACTGACAGCAATGCATAAAGTTGTGCTGTCTCTGTGTCTCCCAGTAATAAATCATTTGACATTACAAGGATAAATAACTGAAAGAGGAAATTAGTCAACAAGGATGAAAGTTCAGCAAAGAAACAAAAAATGATGACACTGGAAGTAGAATTTGAATGGAGCATAAATGGAGTTAGAGAAGAGATGATGGACAGGGGGAATGTAGACACTGATGCTGTTCCTGCGATTTTTTTTTTAAAGATTTTATTTATTTATTTGACAGACAGAGATCATAAGTAGGCAGAGAGGCAGGCAGAGAGAGAGGAGGAAGCAGGCTCCCCACAGAGCAGTGAGTCTGACGTGGGGCTCGATCCCAGGACCCTGAGATCATGACCCGAGCCGAAGGCAGCGGCTTAATCCACTGAGCCACCCAGGTGCCCCTGTTCCTGTGATTCTTGATGGGCAGCCATAGCAAGTCAGCGAAGAGCAACTTTCTGACCTAAGTGAGGACAGTGGTTGTTATGACAAAGATGAAGATGTCCTAGAGGAATTGACACTGAGAAAAAACTTCCCATTAAGGGAAGGAGGATTTTTTAAGACATGGAAAGTGCAAAGAGTGAAATGTTGGAAGATGATCCAAATTTAGAAAGGAGCATAATTTAGCAAAGCACAGAGAAGATGGTCACTCTACATGTTAAAGCCGTGCAATGAGAAGAAGGCAAGCATTTTTGAAACTACTCCTGATAAGTTTTTACAAAGAAATAAAACACTTCAATGTGTAATGCTTTTAAGGTTTTAAATTACAATGCATCAAATACTTATCAGTGTTTTTATTTTTTCATTCCACATCTAAATTTATAACTGATGGAATTTTTAATATCTTGACAAAAGTTTTTAAAGATCATGGAACAAGGGCCCCTGTACACAGTTTCAGCTTGTATGGTCATTTTTTTATAGTTCTGCACTACTGTGCAAAGCGGGGACTGCTCTATCCCTCATATTTTCACACCACCTGAAACCTTCAGAGGAAAGACAAATAATGGTGAGAAGGTCATTGCTTAAAGATTGATTCAGCTAGATATAGAAACTTGGGACAAGATAATATTTTCTAAAGATTTTGCACCATTATATTTTGGTATTTAGTGTTGGAGAGGAGGTGTTCAAAGCTGCTCTTATGTTCTTTCCTTTTATGTGTTTTAATTTTTTTTATATTTACATATGTTTTGTAGGAGTGTTTGTGAGCTTTGAGAGGATTGCTCATTGGTCCCATAGCTTGTCCTTACCTCCACATTTGATAGTTTAAAATAAGGCTCTTTGTGGTGCTGTGCTGCTAGGATCTTGTCTCTCTTCTTGCAAAACATGGATGCTGTATCAGGAAGGACAGTTGTGAATTGCCCTTAGCTTAGATTGAAACCTCTCCTGTATAACAATGATTTAAGGGTGTTTCGATTAAAAAACATGCATATTTCTTGCCATTTCAGTAAGCTTCATAGAAGGAATTAAGGTTAAGTTGCTGTGATCCAACTACCATTTCCCCCAGAAATTCACCAGTCTTTTGCTTAAAATTCTTCTTTGCTGTATTGAAATATTCAATCTTTAAAACAAACATAAGAAGAGCCTGTTGTTCATAACATTTTGTATTCAATACCTTAGTGCATGATTTCATGATAGACGAGAGGATTTGGAATTAGAAAATTTGGCACATGACAATGTATTTAGGGGGCTGAGTTATCTGTATAATTTCCTCACTTGTGGACTTGGTCTAGATTGTATCATGTAGTGAAGAGAACAGGCGGAAGCGGGAAGCAAAAGTGTGAGGAATTATATTTCATTTTGATTGGCTGTTTTACCTGGCCCAGTATTTAAACTATTATCGTAAGTTATAGGAATCCCATATCCAGAGCATCTAAACGTGATAAGAAATGGCTCATTAGAACAATAATGGCTGCTGAAAAATTAATTGTATTGACTGCAAATGAAAAAAAATCCCCTCCTACAATCACTGGATTCTTGCTTTATTAACACTGGCTAAACGAGCATACAGATCCTCAAAGTGTCTGATAAAGTGTGGGATATGAATTGATTTGTACTTCTAACCTTGAACAATACTTTATATAATTTAGATCCTGTTGGAAAGATACACAGTTTTATCAAATATTGTCTATTTGGCAAAGAACAAAATGAAGACTCAAGCTTCTTAGGTCTCCCTCTGCCTTGCTTCTCTCCATGCTTAGTGTAATTTTTCATTTTTATCTTCCTTCTGCTCTTGTTTTGTGTATTTTAATATATTTTTCTCCCCAAAATGATTAGGATAAATTGTCTTCATGAAAATACAATGAAAACTACTCTGTGATTGTTTCTTGGGAAAACGATTTTAATTTGTGATAGGAAGGTACTGGGCAGCAAATGCAACCCAGATAATGTTCATGATTGCTGCTGTAATTATATTTGTCACTGATAGTAGAATGGGGCTACTTTGTCTCTTTCTTCATAGAGTCATGTCATTCAATGTAGATTTATAGACATTTCAGTTTTATGGAGATGGTGTATCAATGTATAAATTGTTAAATATGTAGTGCTCTGAGGTTTGGAATGGTTTATGACAGTCTGTTTGGTTTTAAAAGTGCATATTTTCCCCAGGAAATAAAGTCTTACAGGGAAAACTAAATCTATACTAAAGGAGAAAGACTCTCATTATATGCTAATTACAAATGATATAGCTCACTCTGAAGGACATTTTTATTTTTTAATTACATAAGTAATGTAAGTTAACTTTAGAGAAATAAGAACATACCCAGTAAGACAGACAAAAAGTCTTCTCTTCCTATACTTCAGAGAAAACTATTTTTACTTTTTCGAAACCTATTCTACTAGATGAAGATGTCCCTCTTGCTTCACAAAAATGAGGATAATACCAAATTTTCTTTTTGAAAACTACTTTTTTTCCTTCATACTCTAATGGAGACATTGATCCACTTTACTATGTTTTAATGATTCCATAGCAATCTCATGAATACATGTATTATGTTTATAGGTTAAATCTATTTTTGTTAGATATTTATGTGCTTTCTTAACTTTTTAATGTGATGAATGTGTGGTAAATATCACTATACCTAAAGTGTTTTTATAGATCCATAGTTATTTCTTTAGTGTAAATACCTAAAATTAGCTTTTCATGGTTAAAGAGTATAGAACATTGCCAAAGTATATTCTAGAAGACGTGTACCAACTTGCATTCCCATCAGTGGAAATGAGAGGGTCAATGTCTCCAAATATTTGCTATGTAATTGTATACTTCTATTTTAATATTTGGTGTCCTGAAAAGCAAAAGAATGACATGCAGTTTTGCTTTGCCTTTTAAAATTTATTTATTTATTTATTTATTTATTTTTACTCGCAAGACTGAACATTTTCTCATTTGTTTTAAGAACTTCCTGGGTGCCTGGGGGTCTCAGTCAGTTAAGCATCTGCCTTTGGTTCAGGTCATGATCTCAGGTTCCTGCGATCGAGCCCTGCATTGGACTTCTTGTTCAGTGAGAGGTCTGCTTCTCCCTCTCCCTATGCTCCTCTCCTCCGCTTGTACTCTCTCTCTCTCTCTCTTCTTTCAAATAAATAGATAAAAATCTTAAAAAAAAAAAAAGAACTTCATTTTGTGCTTTTTTTCCTTTCCTTTTTCTTTCTCCTTTTGCAAATAGTCTGTTTGTGACCTTTTTTCATTTCTCTACCAGAAAAAAGCAGATAAGTAAAAAGAGACTTAAAGGGGCGCCTGGGTGGCTCAGTGGGTTAAAGCCTCTGCCTTCGGCTCAGGTCATGATCTCAGGGTCCTGGGATCAAGCCCCACATCAGGCCATCTGCTCAGCAGGGAGCCTGCTTCACTTCCTCTCTCTCTGCCTGCCTCTGCCTACTTGTGATCTCTGCCTGCCAAATAAATTAAAAAAAAAAAAAAGAGACTTAAAAAACCAAGCAGATTAGATAAACTAAATACTACTCAAAATACTGGAAACAGTGGAGTCACTTCCACAGTGTATGGTAGGCATGGAGGAGGTTGTAGACTGAAAAATTCAGTAAGCAGAGCGACCTTTATGTGGACAGGCTATTAAGAAAGTCATATCCAGACCTCAGAAGACTTAGAAGATAAATCTATCAATACTTAAAAAAAGAAATTTAGTCAAAATGTTAATCCCACCATAAAATGGAGGAAAGTGCATGTCTAATACTTTGTGCCTTGTATGTGTGACAATCAATTCTTTATATATATTAACTCTTTAACAGTGACAACCTCCTGGAAGGAGTAATATTTAGCAAAAAAAAAAAAAAAAGAGGAATTTATCCTAAGGAAATAATTAGTGCATGTTTGCAGAAATGTAGCAGTCAGTGTTTAACAGTGTTTTATTTAATAATAATAAAAAGATATAAACAAATTAAATATCTAACAGTTGGGGTCTTGGCACTATTCAGTGGTATAGGATATGATGCAGGTATTAAAAATGATGTTGAAAGATACTGAATGACACCAGTCAGGCCCTGTGTTAGTTGTTGTATATTCATTATCTTCTTAAGTTACAACCTTATCAGGTGGGTGCATTTATTAAATCCATTAGACAGGTAACTGAGGCTTAGAGAAGTTAACTTGCTCAAGGCCATATAGCTAGGGCTCAGACTGAGGTCTGTTCAGTTCTAGTGTCCTCACTCATATCCACTATGACCGCCCCTAGAAACGAGGTGGCTCTCTGAATATGTCATTATGGCAATCTTTAGGATTGTTAGTCCCAAGGGTTTTTTTCTTTCTCTTTTATCTTTTCTACAATTAATGTGTATTCATTTTGAATTTAGGAAGAGAAGATTAGCAAAAAATAAAGTTGATTTAAGAAAAAGAGTAAAAGGGAAGTTTTTGAAATAAAGAAGGTGTGAAGATTCTGAAGAAAGAATTCTGGGTACAGTTGAAATGGACATTACTTTCTCATGGGGAAAGATGTTGGGGAGAAAGCCTAATCTTCTTTGGACTTTTCCAGAAGCCTAGAACCTTAAAATCCAAGATCGGGTCACCTGTGAAAAGTATGATGTATGATTGATTTTTAAAAGTGACACCCAAGGGAGTTACAGATTGCCAGAAGCTATACTGGTGTATTTTTCAGAGTATAACCAGGAAACTAGAAGCCTCTCTAGGTATTTTGAAGTGAGAGAATTTAATACAGAGAACTTGTACACATGGGCTGGAGCAAACTGGGAGACCCAAACAGATGACGAAAGGAGCTGGGGGAGAGAATACACATTGAGATGATACCCAGAGAGCAGAAGTAGCTTGTGTTACTGACGAGAATCCATGTGTCTGCACACACTGCAGATTCTATGTGTTAGTTTAGTGTTTAGTGTTAGGGACTCTATGGCCATCTGTTCCTTGTTTGCTTAAGGTTTCTAGAAAACCTGGTTTCCTCAACCAAAGCTGCAACCTCCATCAATGCTGTCATTGTCGTTGTGCTGTAGATGTTACTCTTGCTGCCAAAGATGTTGACAATAATTGGAGATGGAAAGTGTGACGTCTCCCTTCTTTCTCCTTCCATTATCTCATGTTGCTGCTCACTGGCAGAATCTAATTGGTGTCCAGTTGGCAAGCAAGGCAAGAAAATTTAGTTTTCAGCCTCCAAACTTTCTATCATACCTGGCGAAGCAAAGAAGGACGGGGAGATGGACTGAGAATAAAGACTCAGGTGACTGACACTGACCACTCTTCAGGCTAGTCAGCATCCATTCTCATCCTTCTACCCATATGGAATTTCCATACAACATTCTGTTTGTATCTGATTGAATGCATGCACCTCTTTTACAAACAATGATATTATTTCCTCATCTAACTCACTGAGCAATTCCTTCTGAATATTCTGTATTTATAAGCTGAATTACAGAGTTAACTATCACTAACTCCCTTTGAGTAAAAAAATGGGGGAAATGGGAAGCAAAATTCCTCCATATATATGTACCTAATATCTACAAATATGTCTACCTAAAAACAAGGAAGAAAAATATTTATGTTGCTATAGTTTTCATTTCTATAACTTGTCACAAGGCTGTGTTGATATTTATAAAATTCTTCTGCTAACATTTCATTTTTTCTTTGCTCTCAGCCAGTCTCTTTTCTGTTTAAAGTTCCAAATCTTCATTCCTCAAGTATATGAATCACTGATGATTTTTCTTTCTTGGGTTGATATTGTCTTCTTTTAGCCTTTATGACTGGGATAGAAATAATAAGAGAAACATTAGGAAATCCCCAGGGTCCCAAACAGTCCTCCTTGTTCTTGCCATGTGATGGCAACACAATTTCCTTTTGATAATTTTGATTTTTCTTTTTGTCATTTGATTTTTTTGTCATGAGGGGGCCTAAAATATCTAGGTGGCCACCTCAACTTTCAGTTCAGTTGAACAGTTGTATTAACATTCCTCTCCCAGGAAGGAAAGCCTATAAAACAGCAAAGCCCAAAATTGTGGGGGCATGGCAAAAATCCCGTGATTGGGTTATTAGGTGTAATAGAGGAGCCACTAGCAGTCCCACCACTTGGTTCCATGCTCCATCTTTTCAGGTCATGGAAGAAACAGCATCAGATATTTGTTATCAGTTCAAGGCATACAGCACACCTTGAAGGATAGCACCCCCCCCCTTGCAGGTCACATAAATGAAGCATTTGTAGACCATTCTACTATTACTTCACACCATCTGCCTCTAGTTGCAGGGACACCATAGTAAGGATAGTGGATTCACTGAATCTGAGTCCATCATTGTACTGTTTTTATGTAAAATGAGTTGTTTAGGATAGTATGCTAGTCTATTATTTTCTAGGGCTGTTGTAACAAAGTACCACAAACCGGGTGGCTTTAAACAACAGAAATTTAGTCTCTCACAGTTCTGGAAGCTAGAAGTCTGATACTGAGGTGTCAACAGCATCTCTTTTCTGAAGGCTCTAGGGAAGAATCCTTTCTTGCCTCTGCCATCTATTGGTGGCCCTAGGCATTCCTTGGTCTGTGGCAGGGTAACTCCAATCTCCAAACTCCAAAAACTATCTTTACATTTCCATTTCTCCCTGTATTTCTCACCTCATAAGGATACCAGTCACTGAATTTAGGTACTGCCTTAAATCCAGGATAATTTCATCTGGACATTCTTAACTAATTACATCTTCAAAGACCGTATTTTTAAACGAGGTGACATTCGGAGAGTCTGAGTCGGTATGATAGTTGGGTAGGGGACACTATTCAACCCATTATAGATACCATCTTGAATGAGCTATGATGGAAAGGATCCATGCCATCAATCTGCCACTAGGTGGTTGGATGATCCTACATTGAGGGATCCACATTGTCTTCTGCTATTAGTAGGTAGAGTATCAGGCAGTGGTGCAGCTTGACTAACCTTAGTGAGGAGTCCATGTTGTTGAGTCCTCCTTCGTTATTACTGTATTTACTTTGATTATTGGGCAAGCACTGTGGTGGCTAAGAAAAGGGCTGGTTGACATTGACAGAATGTGTAATATTGTCCTGATAATATTGAAAGCCTCCTCTGTAGTGGATACTTGTTAGTGAGTATTAATATGAGACCTAAATTTCTTTTTACTCTTGCCCTTTCTGAGCCATACATCTATGTGCTTCTTCCTAAGACATTCTTATCACCATCAGATTATGTATCTTCCAAGTTTCAGGTTAAACTAGAGACATTCACTCACTGCCTGAGAGTCAGTGAAGATCTGACGTCAGATTATTCTTCTCTGGTCTCTATGTAATATGAACAACCAGAGACTTCTCATAGTCCTACCCACTAGGATGGTTTGCTGTCCCCACTATCTTTCAGGGATGAGGGACTGTAATGTAATAGCAGCACCCTTCCAGAATGTGCCAGCATGTCATGTGGCTCCATCTGTAAACTAGACCTAAGATTTTTCTTTCTTAGACAATTGTTCATATGGAACACCCTGTAAGGTAATATTTAAGGATTGAGAGAGAAGCAAGAATGCAGCAGGAGAAGGTTCTAAGAGAATTTTGTCTTCAGGTCTTCCTTAATTTCAGTCTCATTTCCATTTGATGATGAAATATTGCTGTGCATGTCCAGCTTCATAATTTTGTGGCTAAGATAGCACTCAATTCATTATGTATAAGCTAGATTCCTGATTGTATACTATCCTTGGGTTAGACATTCATCTGTAACAGGGCTCACATGCAAGCCAAGAGACGTTCTTTCAAAGGGTAGTTATATGCCTATGAGAGCATGGCTTTGCTTCCAAATCCTGAGGATTTCTGCTCTGATTTTCTAATTGGAGCCTTCCTGAGTCTTCACAAGGCATTGCTAATTTGCCACAGCATCTTCCAGAATTGTTGAATCTTCTGGGTCATGAGGTTCTAGCGCACACAGAATAATTGCCTCCCAAAATGTTCACATCCTAAACCCCAGAGCCTGTGAATATGTTACCTTTTACAGCAAAAGGGAATTATAGTAATGGATGAAATAATGAAAATAAAAGATTATCCTAGATTATCTGGTTGGCCAGTGTTATCAGAAGAGTCCTTAAATGTAGAAGAGGGAGGCAGGAGAGTCTGTGAGAGTGATATGATATGTGACCCAACCAGTCATTGCTGGTCTCTGGTGTTCTGTGGGATGTCAAAATGATCAAGGTTTCTGACTCTTAGATTATAACAGAAAACTGCAAAGTTAACATAACCTAGAGGCAAGGCAGGGAAGGTGTTCTATTGCTCTTGCCATGTAAACCAAACTACTTTTAGTGGCCTTTGCTAACTGATACAAATAAAGCATTTACTGTGTTGATTTGCTCCAGTAAACAGACCACATCTCTTTTGGGAGCTGAAAATGGAATCATCACTTGGTTATGTTTATGTCATTCTCTAAGACTCATCAGCTTTCTGCACAGGTCAAATAGGGGAGTTGAATAAGGAAGTAATAACAGCCACAAAACTCAATCTTTTGAATCTTTGATAGTGCCATGTATCCTTGTAATTCTACCATGGATGCAGGATAGCTTTTGGTTTACTGTTCTGATAGTTCTGGACAGATGAAGGGCTTGTAATTTTTCCTTCTTATGATTAAGTCATCATTTCATTGATCAGGATATGGTAGAAGATTTTGTGATTTTTTTGAATATGGCTATTGCACTTATACCATCAAGAACTGGGAAAATAAGCATAGGATGATCTATAGACCCAATGGGCCCCCTGTAGGGTAGGCTAAAGCCACATCTCTTTATCATTTGGCCACCATAAGCACCTATTAGGTTAGGCAGAAATAGAAATGTTTTGATATTCAGAGATCAGCACCAATTCATAGCCTGTGTCTAGTTTTGGATGATCCGATTATTTCTCCTTCTGCACTGTACAGTGACCTTAGTAAAGAGCTACAAGACCCTTTGAAGGAAGATTTAGGAGAAAAGTCAAAGAATATATTTTGCAACATTTAGTAAGGTCCTTCCTCTCCAGGACCTGTTCTCTGTTTTAATCAAGGAGCTCTGGGTCTTTGAACTGGTTTAAAACTGAGAATAGACTGAGAGGTCATGACTACTCACCAGACCCAGAGCTCTTTCCTTCTTTCTTTCTCTCTTTTCTTTCCTTTCTCCCTCTTTTTTTCTCTTCCTTCCTTTCTTATATAGATCAAATAATATTTAAGTAGATTTTCTGTCTATCTAGTTCTCAGAAATGTCATGATTAGTAAGCCATCCCCAAAGATCCCTGTGTGACAAAACATTCTGATTGCCATTCTGTTCTTGCTGCCCTTTAGGCTAAATTTACTGACCTTATCTATGCCAGTTATGCACTCCCACCTGGCTCCACTAAAATCAGGGAGTTGTCTAGTCCAATGGCAACATCATCCACTGTCATTTACAATATATCAAAGACAGTTGCTACAGAACTTTTCAAGGATGCCACAGATCCCCTCATTAATGCAAAACTCCAGGTTAATAATACATTGCTCAATGCCTTAGAGAAGGGAGTATCTTATAGATCCTGTTGGGTGACATGAGTGTGAAATCCTTTCTGTACTTGTGTCAGGTAAGATAGGACATATCAAAAAGTTTGAATTTGGGTCATTGAGTTCATATTTTGGTGAATTTTGGGGGGGTTCCTTTTTTTAAAGTTTGAATTTATTTATTTGAAAGAGAGAGAGCATGCACTTGCACAGGTTGGAGGGAAGGGTAGAGGGAAAGGGAGAGAGAGAAGTTTTTAGGCAGTTTTTTTTTTTTTTTAAGATTTTATTTAAGAGAGCAAGAGAGTGAGAGAGTGAGCAGGGATAGAGAGAGGGAGAAGCAGACTCCCTTGCGGAGTGGGGAGCCCGATGTGGGGCTTGATTCCAGGACCCTGGGATCATGAACTGAGCTGAAGTTAGACACTTAAGTGACTGAACTACCTAGGTGCCCCCAGAGTTTGGTGAATTTTCCAAGAAAATTATTAGAATCACTCTTAATATTTCAAACAAGTTATTGAATACAAATGTGTCAAAAGGACTGGGATAAAGAAAAGGGAAAGAGAATGAAGATAAGAAGAGGAGGAAAAGAAGGGGTAATACTCAGAGCTCAGAAGCAGCTGTTGCCCGAGTGGAAGCCCATGCTCCCAGGAGCTGCTAGAGACCCTGGCAGTTGGTTCTGAACCCATCTAAGTGCCTTGTAAACCACAGATAATGTATGCCTTTAATAGGATTAATGCTACTGTTGAAGAGTGGAGATTGTGTCTTGGAAAATTAGGGGAACCTCAACTAAAGAGGTGATACACAGACTGGTTTTGACCAATGAATCAGACTTTTCAGATTCTTTTTCCAGGTAGTAAAACATTTCAGGAGTTTTCCTCCATAACCTATAAATAATCTTTTGGAATGAGGAGGACACATTTAAGAGGATGTTTATAAAGCTATGGTCCTGTTGGGGAGAGGAAAATTTTTCTATAACCTTCGAATCTCCTCTAGCTGGTTTTTTAAAGATTAAGTTGACATGAAAGAGATAAGCAGAAGGAAAAAAAGTTTAATTACATGCACATGGAGGCCCACTAATACAATCAAGACACAAAGAAGTGACCAAGGCAGGCAGGTTTTATGCTTTTTAGACAAAGAAACCTAAATCTGTGAGGAATTGACAGGATAAAGAAAACTTATGTTGGGGAGCTTCAGTTAGTAAAGAATTCTAAACAGAATCTGGGCTTGAATGATAAGTTAGTGAAAGTAATAGGGGTTTGTTTATACAGCCTTTTTGGCTCTGAATTCCCTACCTCTGGTGATTAGGATGTCCCTTTAGTTCCTGGTCCAGGGAGAGTACCTTTCTCATGTGAGATTTATTTCTTGCTTTCTGGAAACACAGAAGGGGTCAGAATGTTCTTGCACTGTCTATTACCTAAGTAACTTTTAATTCCAAGTAATCAGTATGCCAAAGTGGCACCTTATGGAGTGTCTTTCCCAGGGCCCCTACAGTTCACATACCACAGTGTTGGGTAGTGTTTCAGAAGAGATGAAATAAATTAGGATTTTCTGAGTGGAACCTTGCAATCTATCTGTTTAACAAGTACACTAGTAATTCTTATACACAATGTAGTTTAAGTCAACTAAAATTTAGGAACTTCAGTAATTCTTCAGTCAACTAATTATGACTGAAGAAGGGTAGAAAACTGCAAGAAGTTTTTCCACCCACAGATGCATTTGGCTTTGGCTTAATATATCTGTGTATGTGTGTAGATAGCATGGCTTTCAGCAGTAGGAAGATACACAATGAGCTTATTGTGTGTATTTGTTTTTTGAGTGTGCTTATGCATATGCAAGTATGTGGGCCATTTTCTGTTGAATTTTAAAAATAATGATAACAACATGGTCTCTATGATTTGGGAAGATAAAATCAGCAAGGGGTTCTGTGAAACACAGAGATGGAACTTTAAACACATCCAAAATGTTTTTTTCTTACTACTTTATTCTATTCTACATGTGAAGGAAAAATGTCCAGAATAAGGAACATAAACGATTCATCATTAAAAAGATAGTACATCTAATTATATCATCTTCTGGAGCTTTTCTTTCTAAACCTCATTTCAAAGTTGAAATGATCAGTTGCTTGTTATTTTCATCACAAGTTTGGAAATTTTTCTTTGAGGTCTCAGGACAAAAAAAATGGAATTTTACTAGCATTATTCTAGTTAAGATATTGAAGAAGAAATTGCAGGGAAAGATTAAGTGTGTACATGGGTGATTTTAATTGACTAACAAAATGAAATGCTGAATCAGAAAAGCCTAGTGACAATCTGCTAATATCTGAAAGATAAAACAAATATGAAGTGTGCTGATGTTTCATTGGGATAAGAAAAATGAAATTTCATAGCATATTTTGGTCTTCTAAATGACTCTGATGGATTCTAAGTCTTTAAAGGTTAAGCCTTTAGAAGGCAAAATTTATATAGCATTTTTATCTTATTTAGAGTGGTAGCATCATTTTTCCTTTTAATCTATTTACTTAGATTTAAACTGCCATTAAGCACAAGATTTTAAATGAGCAATTTGTGGAAGGCTTTTTGGGTTTAATTATCAGTTCGCAGAGTTTCCACCTGAGCTAAATATTTATCCTTAGGCCAGATATACTGAATGTGATGAATTAAAGCTTGTTGTTTAAGAGGGGGAGGAATTAAATTGCCAAGAAAGTTACTCAATTTGTTCTACCTCTAAAGTGTACTGATTTACTTAATCTCACTCTGTCAGTTTTTAAAAGGATGATTATAATTGCAGATTCTAAAGCATCAGTTGTCCAAATGATGAGATCCTCGTTAAAGTTGAAAGGAGAGAAAACCCAAGATAGTTAGAAAAAAAATCTATTTATTGTTCTGCCTCATTTTGCTTTCTTCAGAGGTACCAAGAAATTTTGTACAGATCAAAGAAAATTAAAAATACATAAACCTGCTGAAAATATCAGAGAATTAAAAGTTTCAGAAAAAATCCCCAAGGTAAATTATACAAACAAAAGAAAGAATTGAACTAAGTCCAAAATACCTGTTAAAAAGAGTGACAGAGAAGCAGGTAATCTATGGAAATCTCGCTCTTTCTTTGATGAGAACCACAAGATGGCTTGTGGTCAACCTTATAGGTGATGTTAAAAACAATGATACAGGACCCAAAGGGAGCCACTTATGTTGAACCCCACATAATGAAACCAAGACTTAATACTTACAGTTTCAGCTCTCCCAGAAATAGAATCTTAAACCAGTAAATCAGATACCACCTGGTCAGCACTAGTGAGGTAATCTGTTGCCATCCTCTAAAGGAGAGTGACCTTGTTATAACCAATCCACTTTTTGCTGGTATAACTTCCTTGTTCCCACTCCTTCCTGCCTATGAAAGTCCTTCATTTTGCATTGCTTCTCAGAGCTCCTTTCTATCTGTTAGATGGGAAGCTGCTTGCTTGATTCATGAATCATTGAATAAAGCCAATGAGATCTTTACTCGGTTTAAATTTTTTTTTTTTTAAACAACAAGACACAAGTTCAGCTATTGATTCTTAAGGAGTAAAACACCTTGACATTTTGGGGGACTGGAGTTGGCTTTTTATATAACATTACAAGCACATACCATCTGTGTGGTGCCTGGTAAATCACTGAGAAGCATATCAAGCATGTACTTAAGGCTGGCGTTTCTGTTAGATTCCTCAGTCAGATTTCCACCATGCACTATGGAAGAATTTCTTGTGATGCCATCTTGGTGGGAGGGAAGAGTAAGGCTGTATGTCACATTGGTGCTTGGTCAAATTTACAAAAGTTTTGGACTTCTTATGATTTTAAGGAGGCCTCTTCTACTCTAAACCAATTTATTGTAGAAGATTGGGGATTCAGTGAGAACTTGAAATATTAAAAAAAAGTGTTTGTTTTGATTTATTGCTAACTAAGGCAAGATAGTAAAATAGTTGAAAATTATGGTATGCATATAGAAGTTGCTATGGAATCAAATGACCTAATGCATATAAAGCCCTATATCCAGGTCTGACAAATAGCAAATACTTGGTATTATTGTTCAAATATATATGATTAATTGAATAAATTTGTATGGGTCAGAGAACCCAATCGTGCTAGATAGGTTTTTGTTTCAGTGGCAAAAGTTCGAATGAATATATAAAATACAAATTTTATAAATAAAATATCTCAATATAAAATATTAGTGCATAGCAAGGTCATTACTAGGGCCACTGAATCAACTTTAAGGTAGAGTTGACCCTTGAATGACGTGGGTTAAACTGCATGGGTCCACTTATATGAGGAATACTGTCAATGTATTTTCTCTTCCTGATGAGTTTCTTAATGACTTTTTCTTTTCTCTAACTTACTTTATTGCAAGATTACAGCAATTAATATATATATATATATATATACACACACACATTTACATAAACAAAATATGTGTTAATCGACTGTTAATGTTATTGGTAAGCACAGTATGCTATTAGTAGTTAAGTTTAGTTTAGGGTAGTCAAAAGTTATATGGGGTTTTCAACTGTATTTAGGCTCAGTAACTCTAACACCTGTGTTGTGCAAGAGTCAACTCTATTATCATTTTTAAAAAAGATTCAGTTATTTATTTTAGATAGAGAGTGTGTGCATGAAAGGGAGGAGAGGCAAAGGGAGAGGGAGAGAGAGAATCCCAAGCAGATTCTGTGTTGAGTGCAGAGCCTGATGAGGAGCTGGATCCCAGACCCTGAGATCATGACCTGAGCTGAGACCTAGAGTCGGTCGCTTAACAGACTGTGCCACCCAGGTGCCCCATCATTTTTGTGATTGCTAGAGAAAAAGTCTTCAGCATAGTATAGCTTTACTTTTGGGAGATGGCACACTTCAGTAGATAAGTCCTGTCTTTGGCATTGGATAGATGCCACTTATTAGCTGGGTGACCTTGGCCAAGTTGCTTAGATTCTCTTAGCCTCAATTTTTTAATCTGTAAAATACAGATTGTGATGAGCATAAATTGTGCAAACTTTGCATGATTTCATGTACACAGTAGGTGTTTTACATATGCATGTCCTCTGGTTCTCATTCTCTTGATAAGATCTATTACTCAAGAATATTTAGATTTATGCAGGAAAAAAAATTGCTCATCAACTTAAATAACAATGCAGATTAAGGAGATATTTAATTGCCTGGTCTTTTTTTTTTTCAGATTCTTGTTATCAACTCTCTTTTTGAGATCAGCCTTAGGTAGACATATTATGCTTTAGAATTCCTTAAAATCAGTCTTTGTTCAACAGTCACAGATTTTTGGTTTTGTCTAGTATTCTTGGTTTTCAAATGTAATTCTCATTCATAGATGATAAATGATCAAATCTGAGAGCAATACAACTTTTTTTCCACTTGGTTAAGAAAACATTAAAAGAAAAATTCCAACTATTTTGTTTTGATAAGGAAAGCAACATATATGCTACTGTGTTCCTGATTTTAATAGACTCTCTTCTGGGTACACTTCCTGTGGTTCTCTACACTTTTGAAAGATGAACTGCAGGCAGAGGTCTAGACCAAGACAAGCTCTCTCTACCCTTTGTTAAATTAATTAAACAAAGTCTAGTACATTGAGGTTGTTCCAATGCCAGAACAACCTAGGTAAGCAAACCAAACGTATGTAAGCTTGCAAATGTCTCAAGGTTAAGAAATTGAAACCTAAGGACAACTAATCACATATAGCCAACAAGGCTTTCCCAAATAAGGCAACCTTTTAACCTATAATCAGTCAAATAATTTCCTTCCATATTTTCTCTATAAAAGACCCCTGCCGGGGCACCTGGGTGGCTCAGTGGGTTAAAGCCTCTGCCTTTGGCTTGGGTCATGATCCCAGGGTCCTGGGATCAAGCCTCACATCAGCTCTCTACTCAGCAGGGAGCCTGCTTCCCTTCCTGTCTCTGCCTACCTGTGATCTCTGCCAAATAAATAAAATGTTAAAAAAAAAAAAAAAAGGTCATTCTCACAAAACATGTCCTCTTCTGTAAAGACCCCTGCCTTGCTCAGTTTGGTGGAGGGCTCCTAATCACTTCTGATTTAAGCAGTGCCTCCTTGGAATTGATTTTTGCCCAAATTCTTACAGTTTTTAATATGCCTCAGTTTATCTTTTAACACTTTTTACCTTCTAGATTGGTGATACAAAAACTTTTACACCTTGCCCATTACCTAGCAATTAAAAAAAAATGAGCTCTTACCCTTTGTGTATCTTTATTTATTTAGACCGTCTCTATAGTATATTAGCATGCACTGTAGTACATACTATAAAATATGTATATATACATAAAACAGAAATAAGAAAGATTGAGAGGAAGATTAAATAAACTAGCTTAAAAATATTTTAGTAAGCATGATGGTTTCAGACTATTACAATTTTCTGATGTTTCGTGGCACAATATACACGTAGTGTGATTTTTATCAGAAATGACTGAGGATGGAAATTTGTATTTCAAATAGTCTTCTTAAGACGGTTGACAGATCTGAGATGACTTCTTGTCAAACCTGTTTAGAGTCATTGTTTTATTTAGTATTATAGTGGATGCAAAGTTCCTCCTTGAAGAAGGAGGTGTAACTCTCTTATTTCCTTTTTAGTTACTTGTGCTTGTAGGATTAGAATTCTGTTTGTGGTTTTCTGTAGGAATCTTTCAAAGTGACAAGTCATGTTGTATAGGTTGATTTGGATACTTAGGAAGATTCTTAAATGTACTTAATTAATCACACATAAAATGTCCCATGTCACCATGAGTTGGAAGTGAACAAGTGAAGGGGGATGCTTGTTGACCCCTCCCATCTGTGGACACTTTTCCCTTAGGACCTTGCAGCCATATTATTTAAATACAACCAGCTGGGAATATCCTGGTCAATCTATGCATCAAATAATTGAAAGTATAATTCCTTATTTGTTTGGAGGAAAAAGAGAAATAGAAATAGAACCATCAGTATTTCATTTCACAGTCCAAAGGATCACCCCTTCAGCTCCTGGATTGAATTTGAGAGACCTCCCATTAAGAGCAAGAGTCAATAACCTTTTTTTTTGCTAAGGGCCAGATAGTAAATATTTTCAGCTTTGTGAGCCAAAAAAAGCTGTTGTGCCACAGCTCCTCAAATCTGCCATTGCCGTGTGAACACAGTGTGAACACAGCCATAGACAAGACATAAGCAAATGGGTATGGCTGTGTTCCAATAAAACTTTATTTACAAAAACAGGCATCTGGTCAGATTTGGAAAGGAGAACATAGTGTGCCAACACATGATCTACAGAACTGTGAGCCAGCTCAGCATTAATAAAATAATGAATCCCATCTTTACCAGGAAATTACATGGAGCAAAATCTCTCTTTAAAGTGGATAACTTAGATTAACTCAAAATTCTTTTACAATAGTAACCTCTGTCTCTGATTCATTCTCTCTCTCAATCACACACATACCCCCCACACACTCCCCATACACTCCGTATCTACACACATTGGTAGCTATCATGTTTTGAAATTAGTGAGGCCTCATAATTAAAGCACGATAGGTGCAGTACTAGCCAATAAAAATATTAGGAGAAGTCAGTGGTACCGTGATGTTTTGATACATTAGGTAGAACTTACTTGTACTAACTTTCTTGTACTAACTTTCACATTCATTGAACTTTCCAGTGGGGTTAAACAAGTATGATAAAATGGGCCAAGTTATCTCATCACCTTGGACTTGGGGATCAACTGACAATTTTATATAAACCTTTCTACTGGGACACCTGGGTGGCTCAGTCAGTTCAGTGGTCACCTTCAGCTCAGGTCATGATCCCAGAGTCCTGGGATCGAGTATCGCATTGGGTTCCTTGCTCAGCGGGAGGCCTGCTTCTCTCTCTGCCTCTGCCTGCCACTCTGCCTGCTTGTGTTCTCTCTCTCTGACAAAAAAAAACAAAAAAACAAACCAAAAAAACCTTTCTACTAACACCAAGAGTACCTTGTTCATGTGGCATTTTAGTAGAAGTTGTTTCAGAGAAATGAATTTCCCAGATAACTAGAGTTGAGGGAAATGAAGAAAAGCCACATTATTGTGCACTGTTTGCCTGGCACAGTGTTCGATGTGTAATAAACCTGGACTTATTCAGTCCTTCAAGAGCTATAAGAACTAAGCATTAATACGTGAATCTTAAAAAATTTACAGAGAAGAAAGTGGAACCCCAAGAGATTAAGTAACTTGTCTAAGAGCACAGTGTGGGCAAGGGTTGAATCTTCACCCAGATTCGAGTTTGCCTCTATTGTCTTATGCAACCTTTCTTAATTTTTGCAATTCTGCATGGTCCTATTTATAGGTATTATCATAAACTCTCTCCACAAAGGATATTAAATATTTTTTCAAGCTCTTCTTGTTAACCCAGTGTTGTCATATGAATCATAGCCCCTCGGGGACTTTTGAAGTATGAAGGATATTTGTCCTGGAGCCCCATCTGTAGTGTTTTTGAGCTCTTGGGTCTATTTTTGATCAGTTTTCTGTCTTTGTGCTCATCAACAGGCTTTCAGCTGTCACTTCTTATTCCTGTCTCTGTGACTGTCTCTCTCAAGCTAGCAACTACCATCCAGTTCCAATTTTCAAAGTTGAATGTCCTGACGACTACAAAACCAGACAACCAAGCCTGATAGAACCATGCCTAAAAGAAGTATTTTTAGGATGTGAGGAGTCTGGACCATGATGAGTACAGGGGTCTCCTGCTTCTTGAAAGTTTGTTTTACACCATTCATGGTCAGGAAAGACCCATGTTAGTATCTGTTTTTGTTAATGAAGGAAATCTGAAGAACATTTTTCTCTCTTAGGAAAAAAAGGCAGAAAGTGCAAAGAGTCTCCAGTGTTTGTTTCGCACTGAGCCTCTGCTGAGGCAGTTCACTCAGAGCAGCAGAGAGAGTGACCCCACCAACTCCTTCCCTGGGACCTCCTCTCAGCATCAAATGCCTTCTCTCAATTTATTCTGTGCTTCATTAACAAGACGTATCCTAAGGTATCAGGAAAGCCTAAGAGAAGCTCTTTGTTGGGTCTGGGAAGGCTCAGAAAATGTTCCATGTAAATTAATGGCAATTGATTCTTCACTTTATACCATTTCCGCTTACCAAAGTTTTCATGGGAACTCTCTACTTTCAAATAGTGGGGAAACCTGTAATTATTTCAGCTGGTCACAGATGCCTTTGCTTCCTCTCTATTTCCTTAACTGGATTCTATAGAATTGAGATCCCTGGATAAGGAACTGCAGAAAACTGAGAGTTTATCAATTTTATCTTCAGTACAGTTTGGAAAAATATCACTGTAACTAATCTTTCTTTAATATTTTCTTTCTTTCCTTCTTTCTAAACTTGTCTCTTTTTCTACTCCCTTGTCCATCTATTCCATGTACGCAGATTAAGAACTGAAGAAATGAGATTCCTTAGTCTCTGAGAAATACAGAAAAATACCAGATGAATAGAATGTTGATTCTGAGGGAGAAAAGAGGAGTTCTGGATTTTTAGGGGAAAAGTAGGGGGGTGGAATTTGGCCTTAATTTCTTTGCTATTGGTGATGTCAGAGTTGAATGTGTGACCTAATATTCTTTTCAGAGACTAGAGTTAAAGGGGATACTCATATCTATCTCATGGAGCTATTGTGACAATTAAATGGGAAAGTAGCTAGCACATTGTAAGATCTTATCAAATGTTACTGAATAGTATTGAATGCCATTTGGGAAAATATTGTGAACTTGATTTGAAATTAGAACTCTTCCAGGGAGAATGCAGGGGGGTGTTTCTTCCTGAAACTTTCTTGCATCTACATACAGTTGTGCATAGGAGCAAGAGGCTGTGTATTTGAAAGGCTGTGGAATGGGAGTGTAACTAGGTTACTCCTCACCTCCCCAGCTGTGGCCCCAATAGGCCTTGAAGGATGGTAATATCTGATTATTTTCTGTATCGCCAGCTTTCAGCACAGTGCTCATGACACAGTTGACACATAATAGGTTTTTTTTTTTTTTTTTGAATGGGTGAATGGATGGTTGGGAGAATGGAGGTGGTGAAGATGTTGTTGCCAGAAGTCAAATGTGCTCAGGAGAAACAGTCTCTTATCGAATAAGCTCTCCTGTGGATAGGACATGGCAAGAATGCTGAATTCAAGTGTGTTTTGATGAGACGCTCAATGCCATGGTGAGGTATTCTGGTTTACTTTAGGAGCCATGATGGGATCTGTTTTTGTTTGTTTTACTTCATTTTTGAAACTTATTTTATTTCTCTCAAGGCATTACTTTAAAGTAAAAATGAAGTAGAACACTGCTATAAAGTAGATTTATTACATAGATTGAGATACAGAGCTACCTAATTCCAATCCCTGAAATATAGCAACCACACATGCAATAAAAGCCCAATAGAACTGCCTTGAAACCTAGTATTACTTTTGTTCTTTAATCCTAGAATTATATATATATATATATATTTTTTTAGAATTCTCTTTACAAAGAAAAGTCTCTGCAACAGAGGATTTAAACAGCAGTAATAAAGATGGATGCTGGCAGGGATTTCATTTCATCACTGTTACCCTCATTATAAATAAAAAAATATTTTATTGCTTCCTCTAGACATAGCATTTTACTATATGCTACCCTCTGCCTCATGGTACAACCTCTATAAATTCATTAACCTAATACAAAGTTGAAGTCATTAAAACTATTTAATAATTCCTAAGACATATATAACTACAATGTTTATAGTATACATGAGGAGATTTAGAAACATCACAGAAGTTCAAGATAATGGTAAACATTTTTTTTTAAAGATTTTATTTATTTATTTGACACAGAGAGAGATCACAAGTAGGCAGAGAGGCAGGCAGAGAGAGGAGGTGGGGAAGCAGGCTCCCCGCTGAGCAGAGAACCCGATGCGGGACTTGATCCCAGGACCCTGAGATCATGACCCAAGCCGAAGGCAGAGGCTTAACCCTCTGAGCCACCCAGGCGTCCCAATGGTAAACATTTTTATCAGGAGGAAAAACTCTTTGTGTTGTTGAGTGGTTTCTAAGTTTCTCCCAGTTTATTTTCTCTACTCTTTTCTATAAACCTTATAGAGTTTTAGGAAGAGGATCACTTTTATTAGAGCTAAAGGAAGTCCCAGTACTTCTGTAAACTATGCTGCTTTAGGCACATATAGCAGACACTGGCAGTTACCTACCCAATATCCATTTCCTTTCTTTCATTTCCTGCTAGGGTAGCCCTAATATTGTTTAAGGTAAAAATGTGCTCCATGAAACATTCACCTTCTCTGCTCTTTTACTAAGGGGCCATGTGAACCAGTTCTTATCAATGAGACTAAGTAAAATTCTGTGGAGCGTTCTTGGGTAAACTTTTGCTTTTCCTGACTGTTATGTGGTGAACATTTGTGTTTCCCCCAAATTCATTTGTTAAGCCCTAGCCCCAGGGTGATCGTATTTGGAGGTGGGGACTTTGAGGGACAATGTGGTTTAGATTAGTTCATGAGACTGGGATCCTCATGGGAGGATTAATGTCTTCATAAGAAGAGGAAGAGACAGACACCCCCTGCCCTCACTGACTGTGCATACCTTGATGTTAGACTTCCCAGCCTCCAGAGCTGAGAAAATAAATATCTGTGTTTGAATCACAGAGTCTATTGAATTTTGTTATAGCAATCTTAGCAGTCCAAGATAGTGGAAGAAGAGGATGGATGAGGCTGTTGCCATCTTCTTTCTTCTTTGCCATCTTGCCCACTTCTTTCAGCTTCAAAGACAGGTGCGAGGTCCACCGCTAAAGCAGACAGCTTGCAATCATAGAGTGACAAGTGCAGAATAAAATCCAACATATTAAGGATGGAAGGGCAGAAAGAGAGGAAGAACTTGGGTTCTTGATGGCATTTTGGAGCCCTTAGCATGTTGTAATCATCTGCTTTCAGCCTTCTTGTTACCTGGGAAAAGGTAACCATTATTTATTGAAACTACTGCAGGATGGGTTTCCTGCTCATTGCAGCTTTAAGCATTCATAAAAGTGAGAAATGGCTATGGTTCATTAATACTCAACTTTTCTGTATCCACACAGATGATTCAATTCTTGTTTCTTAGCAATTTCACAAAGAACTGGATGTAATATCAAAAAAAGTCTCTTCAAAAAAAAGTCTCTTCATTAACTCAATCTTCTCAACGAGTACATTTTTAAAGGCATAACTAGGTAGACTCCCTCAAAGGAGGAATTGTTTAAGCCCCAAATATTCTTTAATACATTTTCTAAGGAACTCACTGAATATAGAAACAACCCGTGCAGACACATTTCTTAAGGCTTTTGTTTCTTTGGCTACTCCTTTGCAGATGATGCATGAATAAAAAAATGTACTTATCAGCACCCAGGAGACTGTATTTTCTGGCAGTCTTCAACCACTAGAAAGAGTCTCTGTAATGAACTGATAGAAAGGGGTTGATTTTGTTTGTTGCTTTGAAGACTCAGACATTAAGATATCTAAAAATGCAATTCAAATACTTGCATTTACTTATAAATTATTTGTAGCAGTCACCACAGGACCGCATTTCATCAACTTCTTACCTATACTTGGCCTGTCCGTGCATTTAATGACACTGTCTGTCTTCCCGGAGTTGACATTTGCATGGCTGTTTGTTCATGGGATCTTTCATTTTATAACTGAGAATGCTTATTGATATGTGTTGTTCATTTTAAGTATCACAGCATTTTCCCTGGTTTAGCCGTAATCATCTCACATTGCCCAGATCATCATTGAGTCCTGGGTACACCAAGGCAAGGACTGAGATACTAGCCTTGGGACAACAGAGCAACTGTACTCTTTGAGAATTTAGCTCTTCTCTCTTTTTAGATCACACTGGAGTTTTGGTTTCTGTTAAGTCGTAACTACTCAAATTCTTCAGTGTTTAGATCATACACTCCAAATACTTAAGAGACATCTGGGCTGCACAGAACCAACCAACCAACACCTACCAACCGACCGACCGACAAAACAAACAAACAAACAAAACTCTTTGACTTACATAGATAATCAGTTCAATGCAAAGTTATGTAATAGGACATATTTCTTGTCAATGTCCTTTCCATTGACTTATTATGTTTCTTGTTTTTTCATAAAACGGTAGAGCCTAGTTGTTTAGTTTTTCATGTTATTTGGGGTTTTATATTCTAAATCCTTGTACATATTCTGTTCCTGCCCAAGAAAACATGTCTTTTGTCTCATTCATTCATCATTCCTGCCTTGATTAAATGTCACATTGAAGGGGAACAGGGCATGTCATTTTAAATAATGTCTTAATATATTTATCTTGCAAAATTATTTGATTCATAAAAAAGTGTGATTCTTTATTCAAAATAATGTATAGCCACTGATGGGTAGTAATGTAAGATATTAATAATGTTTGTAGCTTGTGGAAGTATTTGAGGAATGAGGTTCATTCTTGTTTTCTCACAAATATTTGATAGATGGGTTATTCCCTGAATTATCTTAAAGTGGTTGAATTTGCCTTAATGATTTCACGCAGCTCCTGACCAATGGGAGAAACAAAATTATAAAAACTATTTTTAAAGATGATATATTGATCCACAGAGAGATTTATCTACTCTCATTTTTTTTTCAAGGTCACACAATGACTTGTTGGTATGAATGGAACTGAATTTACCCCATTTTCAATTTAGCATTTTATCTGTAAATTACTACAGATTTTATGGTTCTATTTCCTTGCCATGACCAATATTTATTGTGAAACAGTCAAGGTGAGATTTTCAATTCTATCAGTGAGCAATTGCATGGAAACCCACTGGATTGGCTAAAAGGTGAGGAATCAGAGTCAGCCCCAAACAGCTAGATTGACCATGCAACAATTTCCTCTTAAATGTGATCATCCGTAGCCAGACTCTTGTTAAATATAAATCAGTGTTATTTAAATAGCATCCTGAAAGAACACCGTACCCCATTCTATAGGCATTTGTCTTCAGCTGGATTGATACCTAATGAGCATATACTCTGATGAATAAGACCATTGGAGGATTTGCTATCAATTTTGGTGTGCAAATAGTAGTCATTTGAATTCACATAGCACATAGGCTTAAAAACAGTCTTTTAACTGAAACCCAGATAAAAGAAAATAATTTTAAGCTCTAGTGTCAGGAGAGCAGTAGAGGAGTGGCCGGAAGTAGCAAGAGAGCCTGTGAAACTTGAGTGTGTGGCCTATGCCAACACTCCCTCCCATTTAGACATTTCCACTTTTGTTGCTATAAAGAAGATAGCCAAAGATGGTCATTTGTCAACACCTGAAGAAAATTTTAAGGAGGTGATTATGCATCAGATAAAAGAATTCTTTTTAATCTTTAAAAATTTATTTAGAGAGATAGAGAAGGAGAATGAGCAGGGGGAGGGGCAGAGGGAAAGAATCTCAAGGAGACTTCCTACAGGGCCCAGAGCCCAATGTGGGGCTTGATCCCACAACCCGTGAGATCATGACTTGAACTGAAACTAAGAGTCAGTTGCTCAACTGACAGGGCCACCCAGGCATCCATATAAAAGGATTTTCTAAGCATTAGTCTGTCAGAGAAAAAAAAAATCACTCAATTTAAGAAAGGGAAACATACAGAATTGCTTTGAAGGTTGAAAAACCCAGCTGGTTAAAGTTTTGTAATATATAAAACTCCATAATTCTTCTTTTCCTATGTTTGTCCTTTTGACGTGGATTTATTAGGTAAATCTACAGGTTATCAGGCTATTGTTGGCAGTAGTAAATGCCTTCGAATGGCTGAATCATTCTTCTGAATTCTATGCTATTATTTTGAAGCTGGGACTCATGTACAGGAAAAAGGATCCGAAGGTCTCTGTATTTAACTTTTAGTCCTTATGACTGAAAACATGGAAAAAAACATGGGTCTAAATTAGTACTGGACTGATCTCTGCTTTCTTCTGTTTAGAAGATCCTGTAGAGAATCCACTTTTCCCATTGTGTTGCTTTCAAACTTCAGAAATAAGGAGTGAAGCGTCTTTCCTTTTCTTATTGTGGGTAAAAAGCACAAGATACTTTGAAGAGCATTTGATTTAAGCAGGACTTTTCTGTATTCCGGATGCTCTTTGTCTTACACAATAGGGTTTGAGTATGTTATGTGTGTCCTGATTAGTATTTCTGATTAGGACATAGATAATCATCTGAAGTAAGTGCTGCTGGATATTTTTGGAGTTCACATAAATATACATGAGTGTGGATGGCAGGAAAATAGTAAATAACAATGCAACGCTGAGTGATTAGAGTCTCATATGCTATGTTGTCAGGGAAGAAATGTAGGTTCAATTTCCAGTTGTAGCTTCTTATAACTCACCCAGATTTTAGTGCAATAGGGACTGACCCTGTACAAATGTGTGTTTAGTGTTTTGCTACCAAACCAGGAAAAGAATCGGATTTCGAATTCCAGAATTATTCTTACCCTTCCATGTTTATTTGCGTTTTGAAGTCTGTGATCAATTAGACTGATGCCTTCCTGGTGGATGTGCCTAAAGGTCTTCCTAAGAAGAAAGAGAAGAAGATAGAAAAACGATACACAAAGAAATAAAAATATATTGTGTTCACTAGACTGAGAGATGAATCATGTGGTAACTTGGAAAATGAGAAAACATTTTAAAGTTCTCACTTCTTTTTCAATCCATCTTTACACCAGGTGGCAAACAACCTCCCTGTGATCCTTGTCTCTTATTCTCCTGCCTGTGTTGCCTGGGCAGCCTGGCTTTGCTTTGTGAACTCGTAAACTGGCCCCCTCTCCCTGTCCACAGCCATTTCCCTTTAAGTGGCCTTAAGGACAGGACTGTGCATTCTTCTGTTTACTTTATTGGTGGCGAAGCTGAGATGTAGAGATGAAGGCATGGCTCTTGAGTTATGGCCTGACTCAGTGCCAAAGACAAGAACTCAGGGCTTTCTAATTCCCAGCCGGGTGAAATACCAGCTTTTATTTTCTCTTCATCTCAGCTTCATAGTCTCTTCTGTAAATCAGGCCCCGTGGCCTTACCACAGCACTGGCCTCCAAATACCTACACTTAACACTCCCTATATGGGCTGTCAGGACTCGCAGGACAAGAGTCTAAAATAAATGGCCTGAAGCTTGCTTCAAAGAAGACAAACGGACCCATGATTTTAATTCCCATTCCCTTCCCAAATTCCATTGACGTAACCGAAGGAATATAAACCTGTGGAAAACTCTGTATGCGTTTCAAAGCAAGGGAAGAACCACCCCCCCCGCCCCCGCTGCACCCAACATGAGAGGAATCACGGTAAAATACTCTGTAAGCAACAGCAGAATGGGTCAGGCTCCAGAAGGGGCTCTGACCCATCTGTGAATCAGTGTGTAGGACCGAGTAAAGCTGCCTCGGGGAATACGTGGATGCCGTCCTAAGTGGAGTGTGGGACTGAGAGTTGTGTAGGGGGAAGGCAGAAGCAGACCCTTGAGAAGTCAGGGTGGAGAGCAGATCCCAGTTTTCTCAGAAACGGATACAGGAGCATCAACAGATAGGGGTAGGCGTCCGAGTGCATTCTCTGCGAATGTCTGATACAGAAAGAATGAGCTGCAGGGAGTTGCCCAGCACAGCTCCAAGCTCGGGCTAGACTAGATGCCTAATACCTTTTGTAGAACTGAGAGGGACATTGCAGGGTTTCAAAGTCAGAGCCCATCTAGCAGTTTTCACATACACAGGGATCTCTTACTAAATGCCAATGCCTAGTGGACCATCTCCCTTCTTGTTAGTTCTAGGTTCAAGGTGGGAGTTTTTAGCTGTTGAAGGTTCTCAGCCTCAGAGCCATCTGCAGGGGAGTGGGGATAATGGCTGTGAAGGCAAGAGCTGTCCAGGCCTTCTGGCTGAGTCTCAGTGGGCTGGGTTGGGCTTCTCTTCCAGCAAATAGGAAACATTGCTCTGACCTTAAATTTCTTTGCTCAGGGCACACAAGGCTGAGATTCTGGCTGATGTTGAAATCTGTTTATAGCCTTCCAGTGCTTAATACTGACAAGCCTCTCTTCAGGTAAAGATCTATTAAACCTGCCTGGTTGGATCTCATTTAATCTCAACAAACTTCAGCTTCCTTCTTTACCTCTAAGGAAGTCATTAACATCTACAAGCTTCTTGACCAAAGATACAGTCCAAGATCTGCATTTGTAATTTATTTTCTCCCAGGACAGTCATGTCGTCCTTTTATAGGAATTTTATGACACCTGGTCTAGGAACAATGGTTTTTACATGAAACATAAAAACATTTTATATAAAACATTAAAAAAATATTTCTCTGTGAAGTGGAAAAGTCATACCATGGATGGCAACAAAGGGAACTCGTGGCAATTTTTGGTGTTTTCCTACTAATCCCCAGTAAGAGTGAGATGAACATAGCAAATGGTTCTGCCCATGTCTTGCTTCTAATATGAGAATTCAAATCTGTTAGAAAAGGGAAGGCAATATACTCTTGCTCTGTTTGAGACTAAAGGATAAACTGAAGAGAAACCCCTTATCACAGCTGTAGAGCCCCTGACCTGAGGTTCCCTCTGGCCATCCCCACCTTCTGCCTCCTCACAGACAATCCAACTCTGATCTGTGGAAATGGACATGGCAAAGCCAAAGTCTCCTTCTTTCCCTTATATGGACCACAAAGCATTTACAAAGAGAACAAGATGTTCTTTTAAAAAAGTATCCTTTCCTAATTCCAGACAATAGACTGTTCTTTCCTCCTGCCCAACCACCAAGAGTCTCCCACACTTTAAGGATGAATAAAGTAGAGGAAAATCAACAGACATACAAAAAAGTCTCACCCCTTCATCAGAAAGGGATTTAAAGAATCAGAGCAAAAATCTCCCTGTGAAGTAAACTTACTACATGGAACTGGACATAACTTCAGAAACTTTATTTTGCATTTTTAAAAGACCTTAAAAGGTCATTGCATCTAAGAAAAGGGAGCAGTTTAAGGTAAAGAATGATAAAAAAATGGCCTCATGCTTTATCATATAAAAATACAACAGTTATCTTCCCTACACTCTGAATTTTAACAAAATAAAAATTTCCCTTCCCCAGCATACAATACTGAACAAATGCAACAACTGTATGCAATCAAGGAAGGCAAACGTGAACTACAGAACACAGAAGATGTTGTTATTAACAATGAATTAAAAAAGAGTCATGATGAACTTACTCAGGAGATTGAATATAAGGTGACTTCCAGAGAGAGAAAGAGAACATGGACTGAAGAAACAAGAAAGAAAAAAAAATAATCAGAGTTTTCCCAGTCTTAGGAGAGACTTGAATCTTCATTTCAGTTATGCAATTGGGAAAATTAGCTAAAACAATCCATGTTTGGAGAATCTTGTTGAAATTTCTGTATCCAGGCAGAACATTCTAGTGACTGTCAATTAAACTTTCCTTTGGAAATATTCAGTTCCAAAAGATAATGAACCAACACTGAATTTTGCAGCAAAAATCATTGTGACCCAAATATTGTATATCTGTCTGAAGATTATTCATGTGCAAGAGCAATAGAAAGGCATTCTGAAGATGGAAGAAATCAGAAAGCAAATTACCAATGTGTTGTTCTTGAAAAGATAAATCAATAAAAAATGTTTGTAACTTATGGAGAAATGCATTGAAATTAAGAACTCATCAATGAGAAAGCTGGAGAAATTTTTAAAAATGGCAGTGAGAAACAAAGCCCATAAAACACAGATGTAAAGCTTGATAGTTATTACGATTATAAGATTATTGAAAAAATGGATATGCAATGGAAGAAATAGTAAATAATATCTTTAAATTATTCCAGAATTTTCTTACAAAAACTAGGATGTCAGGGTGGAATGGTAAAGATTGTTTATTGCTTGGTAAAATCCATGCAGCCCATGTACCACACAAGTGGGTGCTGGGCCCATACTGGCCTACATGGTTACATGATACTTGGCTCTTAAGGGTTTCTGTGGCCATGTGACTCATCTTTTTATAAAAGAAAGAGAGCAGAAGTGATAGATTCCACTGGAAGGTCTGGAACTAAAGACATGAGGCATGCCCTTTCTGACAAGGAAGTGATCCAGCTTTAACCATGAAGATGGCAACAATGCCCAAGGGGATGGGGGACCATGCATCAGAAGGAACTTGGGTTCCCCATTAAATCATGAGCAAGGCTGTTCTGCTGACTTGGTTCATTCAGACGTAGCCTGTTATGTGAGTGAGAAATAAACTTTCTTAAGCCATTTGCCATTGGTGTAACATGTTAGTTTACCTTGACATAAAAAAGGTCATGTGAAAGGATGGAAAAAGTGCATAAAACAATGCACAAAACTATTCATGTGGATAAAAGGTATAGTCTAAACATGTAATTCATTACAACAATGTGACCATTTTATACATATTGCCGTGCAACTTTATTGTTATAAGAACTAGTATTTTTTGGTTATTTTTCCATGCCAGTATACAAAGAGCTACATATGATTTTTGTAACTTTCTTTCTTTCTTTTTTTATGATTTATTTATTTATTTGAGAGAGAGAGAATGGTGGAGTGGCAGAGGGAGAGACAGAATCCTGAAGCAGACTCCCCACCGAGCCTGGAGTCCCACACAGGGCTCGATCCCAGGATCCTGATATCAGGACCTAAGCTGAAATCAAGAGCTGGCCATTTAACTGCCTGAGCCACCCAGGCACTGTAATCTGTAACCTTCAAATAGTACACTGTAGTTCAGTGGTTCCCTGATGTATTAATTCTACTTTCCTCTATTTGAGCACTTCATTTTTTCCCCCAATATTTGGCCCGTACAAATAATTCTATAATGAAATGTCTCATACACATGAGTGAGAATTTCTGTAGAGTAGATATTCTAGAGTGGAATTTTTGGTTTAAGAGTATACACTTATGGGATCCCAAAATTGAACTCTGGAGACTGGCAAGAGTTAGAGGCAAGTGTTCCAGGTGTTTCCCCTTGCAGCCCACCATTTGCCCTGCTGATATTCATGGTTGACTTGAGTTAAGAGCTGGTATAACTCAAGATTTTTATCTCTTGGCTTGGTTGGGGCCCAGTGATGTTTTCTTGGTAGACTCAGCCCTACTTCTGATCCTGTTGGCTGTAGGCTCCTAAGTGAATGCTGCACCTTCCATCAATTATCTCAGTGGATTTTCCCCCAGCCTCTCTGGCAGGGCTGCTTCATCTTGCTATGGTGGTCTCCATGACTAGATGGTGATTCCTACTTGGTGTCCACACCACTTTGGACCTGAGAGTGGACTGAGAAGGCCGAGGCTTCTGCTAGATAATGCTGTACCTCTAGTCTGCTGTGGTGACACCCCTGGTGGGACTGGATTTCTAAACAGGTGTGGGGCAATAGCTCCCCGTTAGACTTCATTATTACCCCAGATTCCATAATGTCCCTCCCCCTCTTTGACCCAGAGCCCAGGAATGGCAAAACAGGCCACCCATCTGATCATTCTAACCCACACCTCTTTCTTTCTCTCTCCCTCCCTCCCTCCCTCACATATTCCTCCTACCTGGATAAGGCAAGTTTCCTTTCATTTTTCCTGAGCAGTATCTTCCTACTTCCAGATTCCTGCTAAGCCTTACCAGACATCAGGTAGATCTCCTCTAGATTAGAAAAGACTGTTTTCCAACTTTGGTCATCATATGCTCTAAGAGGGAGGAGAAGGAATTTGAGAAATATTTAGCAAGATATCATCCTGACTTGCCAAACTATTCTTTGTTATACATTTCTATTTTGACAACCTTTACATTTCCTTAATCTTTTTTTTTAAACAAGTGTGAATGTTGTCCGGGACAGATAGACACTTAGGGAGGAAAAAGGCAAAAAGTCTTGTGTTTGGAAAGGCAAAAGAGGAAAGCACGTTAAAAATTATATGCATATGTGTGTGTATACCTCTGATTTCAGTTTGAGAGTTCCTGCTAATGTATTCCAAAAATGTTTTTCTATTTTAAAGTCCCTTTTATAGTATGTGAGTGTGTCTTTTTCCATGCTTTTGTCAAGCATCAACATTATCATTTTTCCCCCCCTCCCTTCCATTTTTCCTTCCTTCCTTTTTTACTTTTTGTCCATCCAACAGAGAAAAAAAAAATCTAACTTCTTTTAGTTTTTATTGCTTATCTCTAGAATGACTGTCACTTTTAATTTTTTTGGTTATTTTTATTTTCTTATGTTTCTTTCTTTCTTCTGTTAACGGCATGTGAATATCTCTTCCTAATTTCTGACTGGGTTATTTTGCTTTTCTCATCGATGCAAATTTCTTACTGATTATATGAGGATGTTAAACATGTCAACACTCACCGCAGTGCCTAATAGCTAGCAAGCACATGGTACACGTTGTGTTGGGGAGATCCAACGAAACCCCAAATCTTCCAACACAGAAAGCCTCTCCACAAAGGTAGTAGAGAAAGGAAACAGTTTTGTTATTGAAGAAGCATCAAGCTAGGATGCTTGATCACAGGCAATCTGCTAAGAGACTGCACAAACAGGAAGGAAACTTACCCCTTATACTGCTAAGCTGATTCAAGCCATTCTGTACATATTCTTAAGATAAACAATAAGCTAGACCTGAAGTTAGTGGGCTGAGAGCACCATCTGTCACACACAGTTTATCCTGGATTCACCTGGTAATTGCAGTGACCATCAGTGCTAGCTAATTGGCTTTATTCAGAAGAAAAACAAGCTTTTCACAGCTTTATGACAAGAGGTAGTTTTGCAACTTGGAGCAAGGTGCCAAGAAAGGTAGGCGCTAGCCTCCCAAGGAAACAGGGAGATAGGGGTGCTCTCTCCCTTGATGATTACATTTCAAATAGATGGCTCCCAGGTCCTTGAGAAAGACAGTCTTGGATCATAAAGCTGACAAAAGGCCTATCTAGTTTTCAAAAGGATTTATATATATATTTCAAAGAGATGAGAAGGTACCCTACAATTACAAGTGTTCTAAAGTCAGTGCTCTAAGAAAAAAGAGAGGAAGAAAATCTCTTATTTTCAACATGGAGCATGAAGCTCCTTACTTTTAATTTGTATTTGTCCTTAGGGTTGATGATAGTATATTATTGCTATTTGAATGTTCTTTTTATGTTAGGAATATTAGATTTTATTTTATACTCACTGAGAACAAATTAAAACAAAACAGAAACAAAACTCAAAAATGCTGGCCTTCGAGGCCTTTCCCAGTCTGGTCACTGTCACCGTTCAGATCTCACCTGAATGACTCTCCCGGGTTACTCCCCGCCTGCTGCAGGGGAATATATACTCGGACTCTGTTCTGGCTCTTGTCTCTGCCTGAAACACCTTCTCCCCCATATGTGCAGTTTTATTCCTTGTCATTTTTTAAAAATTAATTTATTTTTTTAATTTAAACATATAATGTAACCCCACCACCCTCTCCCAACCCCCTCCCCCCCACCCTATGACATTAAGAGTCTCTTTTGGTTTGTCTCCCTCCCAATCTCATCTTGTTTCATTTATTCTTTTCCTACCCTCTTAGCCCCCACCCCCGTTGCATCTCCACTTATTGAAGGTTACCTTGACCACTCTATTGAAAATGATATATTCCCACTGGTCCCACCTCTCCCACCCAGAACTCCCCATTCCTCTCCTTGCTTTATTGTTATCTGTAACATTTAACACCTCTTAATGGACTAGAAACTTGACTATTTATTTGGTTTGTTGTCTTGTCTCTTCCCTCTCATTAGAAGGTACTGTTAGAGATACACAGGATTTTGTCTGTTTTGTTCATTGCTCTGTCTCTAGGGCCAAGTAAGCTCTTGATAATATTTTGGAAGGGATGAGAAAAGTAATAAATACACATTGACATTTTCATCGATTTTTCATTATGTCCACAGGGTGTTTCATATGGAAACATTTTCACTGTTATGTAGCCAAATCTATCAATCTTTTCTTTTATGGTGTCTCAGTTTCATGTCTTAGAAAAGGTTTTCTGACATAGTAAGATGTCTTATCATAAGAAAGAAAAGGGGCTGTCACGGAAAACTGGTAGAATCTGAATGACGTCTGATAATTAGTTAACAGTTCCATACCAGCATTTCAGTACTTAGTTTTGACCAATGTACCACGGCAATATCAGATGTTAACAGTAGAAGAAATCAGGTGAGGGATTTAGTTGGGGGGAGGGGTGTCTCTGTATTATGTTTCTGTAAATTTAGTTACTATAAACTAAAAAGCTTATTTAAAAATGTATCCTTGGGGGGGCACCTGGGTGGCTCAGTAGGTTAAAGCATTTGCCTTCCGCTCGGGTCATGAGATCGAGCCCCACGTTGGGCTCTCTCTGCTCAGCGCGAAGCCTGCTTCCCCCCCTCCCCCCGCCTGCTGCTCTGCCTACTTGTGATCTCTCCCTTTCTCTATCAAATAAATAAATAGAATCTTTGAAAAAAAATAAAAAAATAAAAATGTATCTTTGGGGCGCCTGGGTGGCTTAGTGGGTTAAAGCCTTTGCCTTTGCCTCAGGTCATGATCTCAGGGTCTTGGGATCGAGCCCCGAATGGGGCTCTCTGCTCAGCGGGGAGCCTGCTTCCCCCTCTCTCTCTGCCTGCCTCTCTGCCTACTTGTGATCTCTCTCTCTGTCAAATAAATAAATAAAATCTTAAAAAAAATAAAAATATATCCTTTTTTCGATCATTTTATAGTTTCAATTTTAACTTTAGATTTTAAGACTACCCTGGAATAACTTTCTTGTTGTTCTTATATTGTGTGAAGTAGAAGACATTTTTCTCTTTCTCTTTTGGATAGTCATTTGTTATTCTTTGAAATGCTGCTACATAACATATATTTAGCAAGGCAATACACTCATTTTCTAAATGTTTCAACTCTTCTCATATATCTATTTTTCCAGATTAATTTTATAATTGGGTCATCAAGTTGTATAGAAATTCCAATTGTTATTTTGATTGAGATTACATATGTACAGGATAGATATTTTTGCTAGAATCTTACCGCATTAAATTAATATACTTAATATTCTTTATATATACAAAGCTCTTATAATCAATAATAAAAAAGGATATGCAAAGTACATGAACAAGCAAGTTAACTGATGAGAAACAGAAAAATCAATAGCATACAGAAATTATGTAAGAGATTTCAAGCTGAAGAATCATCAATAAAATACAAATTAAAAAAGCGTCAGCACTGTTTCCCCCCCCCCCCCAAGTATGAGCAATAATGCCTGCCTCTTGCAAAGATGTAGTTAAATCTGGTCTCATATATTGTTGGCAAGAAAGTAAATTTTGTAAGATCTTTCTGGAAAACAAATTGGTAATTTCTTTCAAATTCTCAACATTTTGAATACTCTTTTATCAAGTATATCTACTTTTGAAGATCCCTCAAAGGAAATAACCACGGAAAATATAAATCGTAAAAACATCTCCCACAATACTGCTTTGTAAGAGTGACGATAACCCAATTTTACATTAGGGCATGGCTGAATAAAATTTGTTATATACGTACAGCGGAATCTCTCTCTTTCTGTATGTATACAGGCCCATATCATGATAAGCTGACCATAACATACTTAGTAGGAGTACCATGAGGTTTATTCATATGTGAGGGAGAAACAGCATACATAGATCTTTCATGGACTGAAATAAGGGCAGATTTTTAAAAAGGCAAATTTGCTTGTGGTCCCTAGAACAGAGGCTCATTTGTGTCCTTGGGTAAGCTGAATGACTGAATGACTGAAAGCTATCAAAGAAGACCATTTGTTTTTGAGCAAACTGACAGTTACTGGGAAAGGTAATTTCAATTATCTGTGGTTTTTCTAAGAAACCTCGTGATTCAGACATGGGGTATCAATGATGTATTTGGATCTGTTGGCTCTGGGTGTCCTTCTGTTGACACCATCACTTCAGTTAGTTCAGTCAGGTCTATACCACTCCCTGTTAAGATGTTTCAGTCTCACCATTATGTCAACCTCTGATTCCAGGGATCTTGAGCTGACTTTTTTTTTTTTTTCTTTAATGCACCACAATCAAGGGGAGGTTGTGTTGGGATAACAATTACTTAACAACAGTCAAGCACCTGAGTGTCATATAGTAGAGAAGCAAGGAGTATAGGGACAACAACAGAAATGTTGGAACCCACTTCATAGCCAATATTCTAGTTGGGTTAGGCCTACCTAGAGAGTAGTTCCATGGGTTAGTTTGGTTATCTTAGATAACCAGTGTCTCTCTCCATTTGTTGTTGTTGTTGTTGTTGTTGACTGGTTGAAATCCTTTCCTTGAAATGTTTACCCAGTCACAACAACATTGATGGTTAATTGTACCAACTCTGTATTGACTGGCCAATATAAGTCATCAAGAACACGTGGATTACACAGGACTTCTTTATGATCTTTATGCTGGTTCAGACCAGTTTATGCTGGTCTGACTCCTAGAGTTTGAGCCATTTCATTTCCTATCTGGTTGGCAATCAGAAATCTACTTTAGCTCATACAGTTTTATTCATGAATTCTTATCCATAGCAGAATTTTTTTTTGTAATCTAGGGAAATTAAAATCTCTGAATCCTTTTTAAAATTAATATGCTGTGCTCTTAATGCATGATGAGCAACAGGAGTGATGATGGGTGGGTGGTAGTGGTAGTTCAATTGTGTATGCTAAGCATGAGAGGGCCATCTGTTAATGCAAGAGTATTCCTCGGGGTACACAAAGAGGGGACATAAATGTATTATTTATGGTAATAGGTCAGTACCAGTTCCTCTCTGGACTTAATTAGTCTCATTGTGGAGGACCATTACCTTAGGTGAAATTAAATAGATCATTAGATCATGCACTAATTTCTAAATAGCTTTTTCATAAAAATAACTTAACTATAGCCATTCTTATCTCTAATGTTTCTTAAGTTCCTTTGAAGCTCGGGGAGATATTAGTACCAGCAATTAGTAACACAGGACTAAAGACTAATTAAAATACACCAATGTTCATAATATTCCTGTGCTGAATTTTTCTTTAAGATCAATTTATTTATTTGAGAGAGAGAGAGAGAGAGAGAGAGAGAAGAGCACGAGTGGGGGAGGGGCCAGGGAAGAGGGACACAGAGAGAGAGAGAATCTCAAGCATACTCTACGCTGAGTGCAGGGCCTGATGCAGGGCTCCACCTCACCACCCGAAGATCATGACCTGAGCCGAAAGAAGAGTTGACTGCTTAACCAATAGAGCCACCCAGGCATGCCTGAATTTTTTTTTTAAAGTTCTTATTTCCTTATTTATTTTAGAGAGACAGCGAGTGTGCATGCAAGAGTGCAGAGAGGAGCCGAGTAAGTACAGACAAACTCAGTGCTCAGCATGGAACCCCAGTCAGGACTTGATCCCACAACCCTGAGATCCTGACCTAAGCTGAAATCAGGAGTCAGATGCTTAACCAACTGAACCACCTAGATTCCCCCACTACCCCACGCTGAATATTTAAGGGAATGTAATGATTAATTTTGGGGTGAAAAATAGGGCCATTTGGATTTCTGGGCATGGCTATAAGATTCTTACTCGAGAGATTTGGGGCTGAATGACAAAATCTAGCAGTTGAAAAAGTTGGCAGCCACTGATTGGGAAAGGTGAATTAAGGAATTCAAAGTCTTTACAGGAACAAAGACAATAAAGATGACAGCAGAAAAAACTAGGGGAAGAGAATCATAACGCTCTATCTTGAACCAACATAAAGAAAAGGGGGCAGGCAGTAAGAGAAGACAAATTAAATATAAGTTCTTTGTCCTGAGCATGCACTTTGATTTAAAAGTCTTTGGATAAAACTGTCTACAATCCATTTCTTATTTTAGTGAACCTTGGACTTTGAGCCCTGGAGAGAATAGATGTCCAGGTTGTAGGATTTTGAGCAGTATTTATATCAGGAAACAAGTATCCACAGTTGTATGACTTGCAGCATAATCTCAGGATCTGTGGTTAAAAAAAGCAAAAACAACCTGAATAGGTCCCTTTAAGGAAGACTTTTATTTCTCTTTCAATATATCCTCCCTCCTTATTTGATATCATTCAGGGGTATATCTGGGGATACTTAGAAGTACAGCTTGCACCTCTTGGGCATATGACTCTGATATTAATTTTTGTTAGAACCTTGAAAGGTCAGAATTGAGCAAGGTAGAATGTGTCAG
The DNA here is from genome assembly GCA_003697995.1 of Taxidea taxus jeffersonii. Classification (NCBI taxonomy): domain Eukaryota; kingdom Metazoa; phylum Chordata; class Mammalia; order Carnivora; family Mustelidae; genus Taxidea; species Taxidea taxus. Next base: position 78,038 of record ML112118.1, read on the forward strand.
AGGTTGAGTCAATATGAGTCTCCTAGGTTTTTTCTGTAATAATTACATATGGTGAGAGTTTAAGGGAATTTTGCAGTATAAATCATAGTTTCTTTAGGGTAGAGTTAGAACTTTAGGCTAAAATAGATTAAGTTCTTTGGAAATTTTGACAGTTTTGTTCTATTAAAAAATTATCACACGGTAAAATTGACTCCTTTTCTTATTGTATTTAGTTCTACAAATTTCGACAGGTATAGATTCATGAAATCATCACCACAATCAGGATGCAGGACAGTTCTATCACTCCAGAAAATTCCCTCACGGTCTCCCTTTATAGTCACATCTCTGACCCACCTCACCTCTGGCAACCACTACACTTCTGTTTTTTTGAAAATGTCATATAAGTGGAATCATACAATATGTAACTTTTAAAATTGCCTTAACTCAGTGCAATACCTTTGAGATTCACTGAAGTTATGTGTCAATAGTCCATTCCTTTTACTTGCTGATCAGCATTCCATAGTATGGTTGTATACCAAAGTTTATCTCTTCACCTACTGAAGGACATTTGGATCATGTCCAGTTTGGGGCAATTATGAATGAAGTTGCTATAGAAATTTATATGTAGGTATTTTTCTTATTAGAAACCCAAGGAAAGGCTATCTTTGTTATAAAGTGGCAAAGAATTTGACTGAATTTTGTTGTATTTGGTGAAAAGTAGATCTTGCAAATGATGAACTTGAGTATTTAGCTAAAGAGATTTCTAAGTAAAGTGTTGAAAGCGTGGTATGGTTTCTCTTTGCTGGAGAGAGATATTGAAGAAGAATTGTTAAGCAAAAAAGGAATAAAAATATGAAGATTTGGTAAATTCTCAAATTATTCATATTACAAAATGTCAGAAAGTATTTCTGCTGAGTCCCTCAAGGGTATGGTAGACACCCATTTTTAAAGAGATTATAGGTATGACTCATGGATTCAAACAACCATCTCTGCAGAAGCCAGGAGTAGAGATGTGGTTATTTAGGCAAGATCCGTGGAGGAGCTTGTTTTCTGATGGCTTGGACCCCTGTTGCATTGGGGACCAATAAGGGTTTTGCAAATGTCATATGGACACAAATGCTGCCGGTTCAGACTGAAGGTGAAAGAAGATGAAATAAAGAGAGGTGGCTGCTGGATTTCTGGGATTCTGCAAGAGAGGCCATTAGAGCTATTTGTCTGTAAATGTGTGTTATCCATCAATAAAAGAGAAGAATGACCCTGAAGGTGGTTTAGATGTCAGCAAGGTGGCCTTTGCCACCACGGGCACAGAGGGAACAGGCCTGGGGTAGGGGTGATGCTGTCTCTTCCTCAGTTCCTGAAATCATGGCCACCTCCCAGGTTGCAGAGGGTGGGGCATCTCCTCAGTTTCCTCAGACCAGGCTGCCACTATCCAGGGCTGAGGGGAAAGGTTGCTACTCTTGTGCTTTCAGACATCAGAGCCACCTCAGCTGGCCTCAAGGACAGAGCATTGGAACAAAGAAAATTATTCTCAAGACTTAAAATCTAAGGGGGTTTGCTCTGCTAAGTTTTATACTTGGGACCTGTGAGTCCTTTCTTTTCTCTGATTTCTCCCCTTTGGAATGGGAGTATCTACCTCATGCTTACCTCACCATTGTATATTAGAAACAGATATGTTGTCTGGTTTCACAGATTTTAAGTTGGAGAGGAATTTTGCCTCAGGATGAATTTTAGTTCAAGTCTTATTTAGATGGTATTTTTGACTCAGAGTTGATTCTGGAATGGATTAAGACTTTGGTGGCTACTGGGTGGGATGAATGCATTTTGTATGTAAGAAGGACAAGAATTTTGGGGGGCCAGAAGATTAAGTGCTATGGGCTGAATAATGATCCCCCAAATTTTTACATAGAAGTCCTAACCCCCAGTACCTCAGAATGTGACTGTGTTTGGAGGTAAAGAGTAATTAAGTTAAAATGAGAACGTTAGGGAGGACCCAAATCCAACATGACTGGTATGCTTTTAAGAAGAGGATATTTGGACAGAGACAGGTATAGAGGAGAGGCCATGTGAAGATACAGGGAGAAAATGGCCATTTACAAGCCAAGGAGAGAGGCTTCAGAAGAAATCATCCCTGCTGATGCCTTGATCTCAGACTTCAAATCACCAGAATTGTGAAAAAATATATTTGTTGCTTAAGCCTCCCCAGTCAGTTGTATTTTATAATGTCAGTCCTAGCAAACGAATACAGTAAGTTTTCATTACTCTAGGGTAAATACCCAAGAGTGGGATTGGTAGGTCATATGTTAAGAGTATGTTTCACTTTATAAGAAACTGCCAAACTATTTTTCAGAATGATTATACCATCTCGCTTTCTCACCAGCATTGTATGAGAGTTCCAGTTGCTCTGTCCTCTTGCCTCTACTTGGTATTATCAGTATTTTTAAGAATTTAGTCATTCTAATAATAAGTGTGTTATGGTATCTTATTATGGTTTTATTTGTGTTTCCCTAATGGCTAATGATGTTGAACATCTTTTCATGTGTTTATCCTTATATCTTCCTTAGTAAACGTTCAGCTTCTTTGCCAGTTCTTAAATTGAGTTGTTTTTGTATTGTTGGGTTTTGAGAATTATTTATATATTTTACATATAATTCTTTTGTCAGATATATGATTTGTAAACATTTCTCCCAGGCCATACCTTGTTTTCATGATTTTTAAAAAATGATCTTATTTATTTATTTAGAGAGCAGATGTGCAAGTGGGGAGAGGGGGAGAGGGAGAGGGAGAGAGAGAATATCAAGCAGACGCTGCCCTGAGCATGGAGCTTGACACAGGGCTTGATCCTACAACTCTGAGATCATGACCTGAGCCAAAAATCAGCAGCTGGAAGCTTAACCCACTGAGCCACCCAGGTGCCCTGTTTTCATGCTCTTAATAGTGACTTTGAAGCACAAAAATTTTTAATATTGACGAAGTTCTGAGTTCTTGGAGAAAGCTGTTACAATTTCTTTTGGTTGAAATTAGCCAGGAGTAAAATTCATCTTTCACATTTGGTTAGAAAATTCAGTTGTCAAAGTTTTAGTTGCTTATACAGTATCTGCCTTCTGTCTCCCCCCTCCTCTCTCTTTCTCTCTCTCTCTCTCACACACACACACATACATACATATACACACACACAGACAGTTGTTTTAATCTTCCACCCTAGGTTGATGCTATAACATAGCATATTGTAAAACTAAAACTATCTCTTTGGTAATGTACATTAAACTACAATCAAATTTTTTTTTTTTACTACAATCAAATTTAATCAGTAATATCACCAGCTTTTCCATCCATTTGGCTTCATATCAGATTACTTTTTAAATGATTTCTTTGACAACAGATGATATTGACCGGGTTTCCTCTTTCCTCAGCTACCACAAGCTTTTCTATTTTCCAATGGTGATGGTCACCTGATTTTGAAGGAGAAAAATCCTAAGGAATGCTTACATATTCTAGGGCAAGCAGATGGCTAGTAGCATGCTTGGGAAAGGTGTGCACTCATATTTCATATTCCCTTTTAGAATTATTTTCCTCTTTGTCTCTGAATTTCCATTTAATATGTTTCTGTGGATTTCTATTCCAATATATTTCACATGTGGCAGAGACTTCTTTTAGAATGAGTTCATATTCTTATTCTCTCTTTTGCTCTCACTATTCTTGATTCTTCCTCCTTAAGCTCACTTAGTGTGGTGAGCAATGACCAAGATTTTTTTTTTAGTGAGAGAAAATTTGGCAATTAACATTAGATGAAATCACATGATCCAAAGTGCTGTTTGTTATATAGGAAGCATCTTCCTAGGAGATACATTGAAATAATTTATTTATGTCACTTATAAAGCATTAGGCAATCACCATATAATTTAAACAGAATTTCATATTGTTCTACCCAGGACACGTTCTAGGATTTGCTCTATTTCCCATGGTGGCTGGATTAGAGGCTATTGTTGAGATCAAATGCTGCTGTATTTCTTTAAAAGATGAAGAATGGTAAATAAATCTCTTAATTTAGGTGACCATATAATTAAGTCCATTAGGTAGCATAATAACAAAATTAAGATTTGAGGGGCACCTGGGTGGCTCAGTGGGTTAAAGCCGCTGCCTTCGGCTCGGGTCATGATCCCAGGGTCCTGGATCGAGCCCCGTGTCAGGCTCTCTGCTCTGCGGACAGCCTGCTTCCTCCTCTCTCTCTCTGCCTCTCTGCCTACTTGTGATTTCTGTCTATAAAATGAATAAATAAAATCTTTGAAAAAAAAAAAAAAGATTTGAGAGTTAGCTTGTTTGAGGATCACAGAGTGCTATTCTCCTGCTGTATAAACAGGCACTCTCCTCCCTCACAAATGTTCTTCATGAGATGGCATTTCACTAACTCCTATGTTTACAAGAATCCTAGGATGTCAGAACTGGTTGGTTCCTTCGAGATTGACTTATCTTACCTCCTCATTACGGCTCACTTTATAATAACAATAGACACCTAATACCCAGAGGTACTAAATACTCTCTTGCCCAGGGTTATGCAGCTTGCTCTGCTTGAGCAGTCTTGGAACTCAGGTTCCCTGGTTCCTGGTCCCTTTATTCACAGGGTGAATTGCAAACTGCCACTCTCATGATATTTTTTAAAAAACACTTTTTAAAATTTTCACAGTAAAGCACCTGGATTTTAGTGGGGATGAAGGAGGGCCTTACTTGGACTGAGGTGGCCAGGGCAGAGAGCCCCAGAGTTGTGTGCAGGAGCCCTTAGATGGCCATCCTCACAGCGGTGGCAGATCTGTTTTTTGTGCGAATTCACAGTGCCTGGTTAGACAAAATCTGACTTGTATGTGCCTCTCTGGATGAGACTAGTGGAAAAGCAAACGAGGAGTGCCGTGAACCCTGGGCCTCCTTTGAAGTTTCTCAAGGAATGGAGATTCCCATCACAATCAAATTTTGTTCTACATTGTTTAATCCAATGAAAGCCCTTATTGCAATTCGGGGGTGGTGCATACATCCTTAGAAGCTTTTTTTTTTTTTTTAAAGATTTTATTTATTTATTAGAGAGAGCGAGCACAGGCAGACAGAGTGGCAGGCAGAGGGAGAAGCAGGCTCACTGCTGAGCAAGGAGCCTGATGTGGGACTCGATCCCAGGATGCTGGGATCATGACCTGAGCCAATGGCAGCTGCTTAACCAACTGAGCCACCCAGGCATCCCTCCTTAGAAGCTTTAAAAGAGTTCTCCTTTAGAGGAGGGAGCATTGGAATGACAATCCTTTTTAAAGTGACTGGGCTTGCCACATTGAAAACAGGTTTTGGAATTTTCCTTTCTCTTTTCTTGTTGTGATTTTGGGGGTCTGAGAGGTGCTGTGAAAACCCCCTAGCTTTGTGGGTTTCTCTGTTCCTATGTATTGGCAGGCCTTGATAAGGTCTCCAGCAGGAGGGGCTTTAGCCCTTACTCCTTTTGTAGATAGCATCCTGGCAGTCTTTATTGGCATTCTCAAAGGCCAACTGAAGCAGTAAGATATCAGCAGCCTGATTATTATTGACCTGTCTCCTTACCGCCTGTTGTAGTTTATCAATGAACTCTATAAAGGGCCCTTGTGGTCCCTGCTTGATAATAGCCAACGAACACTGTGTCACATTATTTTCAGGGATGCCTTCCCAGGCTCTCTTTGCACAGAGAGAAGTTTGGTCATCCCCTTGTGGATCAAAATTGAGCTGCTGGTCTACTGCAGAATATTGTCCAATGCCCTGTAACATATGGGCTGTTATAGGGATTCCGGCCAGCTGATTTTGGGTAGCCTGTTGCTCACATAAATCGTCAAATTCTGATCACCAAACAAGATATGGAGGAGCTCCAAGGACTATTTTACAGAGAATTTGCCAATCCCATGGTGACATGGCATCATGGTCTGCGCAGGAGGAGATAAGGCCTTTTGAAAATGGGCCCTTGGCACTATTTTCCCTGCTTTTTCTAATTTCTTTAAAGGGATTGAAGGCAAGTGGTTCCTAAATACATTGTTGTTGCCACATTATGATGGGGAAAGCTGAGGGCTCACCTGTGAGCATAGCCTCTGAAAGGCAGTTTTTTAGTAAAGATTGCCACTGGGGTGGGTCCCAGGTAGCCGCTGAGGAACTTGGGGTGGGAAGGGGGTGCGGGGTGTGTGTGTGTGTGTGTGTGTGTGTGTGTGTGGGGGGGAGTTCTTCCCTTTCAGCTAACTGGTCCTACTGGGATGGGGGATTTATAGGGGAAAGTGAGGGAGCATGGAGCGTAGGGGCAGGGAGTCCTCCTGTCTCTTTGGCAAGGCCAGGTGTATCCTCAATCTGTCATGGAGGCAAAGCAGACCTCACTAGCCCCCACAACGTAAGGGCAGCGAGCAGTACCCTCTTTCCTTGCTCATGGCTCCATTTTAAATTTTTTCCAACTCCTTTCCATACTTCTAAATCTATAGTTCCTCAATCAGGGAACCAGGGGTCATGTTCAATAATAGTCTTTCACAAACCCCCAAGCTGGCCCTCTGATACAGAGGCTCCACTCCCCTTAAGGAGCTGCTGGAGAACCTTAATGTATTTCTTTTGCTCCCCGGAGAAATTCAGACCCCTGACAGAGACAGGAAACCCAAGCCAGAAAGCTCCCTGGAGCTCAGCAAGCCCAAGTAGGCTTTCGAGGGACTCACTGTGTGTCGCTGTCCCCTCCTGTTGGTTTCCGAGGGCTCCAGAGGCAAGTTCCTCCCACGGGGCTCCACTTCTCGGCTTGGTCAGCAGACCCCCAGTTAGTGACTGAAAAGATTACTCCAGACACCTTGGTAGGAGAAAGGAGAGGGCTGGGGACCAGAGGCTCCAGTGGCAAAAGGCCTGGAGCCGAGTTCTGTCTCCCCTTTACTGAGAGCAGAGCAGGCCACCAGGGGCAAGCGCAAAGCGAGGAGCTAAGTGTAACTTTCCGCTCAGGATCGTAATGGATGGGGCGACACGTGAGAAGGGCAAGGAGGCAAAGAGTTCGTGAAGTACGTGATGTTATGCCCAGATCGCAGGACCACCACCAAGAAGACCACCGAGAGCCAGGCGTTCCGAAATGCAAAAGCAAGGCTTTATTCAGGCGGGCTGCAGCTCGGGCTCGTCCTGCATACTGACACAGCG